>JAMZAV010007481.1:0-29851 GCA_024449915.1 Sweltsa coloradensis
TTTTCTAGGCACATGTTTCTGAGATGTCAGATGGGTTACCGGGAGCTGGAGCTGGAGCTGCTGTTCGGTTGGAGCATTTGTTCCCTCCATCTGGCGAGCTCTTGTGTGGAGGTGGAGGTGTAACGATAGGCCTCCGCCTACTCATGTTGTCCGGGTTCTTGATCGTTGATTTCGGAAGTGGTACCGGTAATAAGGGAGGAGTCAAAAATGAGTTGAGGGTGTCGTCATTTCTTTCAAACAAGGAGTCAATAGATGGGAAATCACTGTTCGTGGCTTTCCATGACGACGGGATCGGTAGTCCGGGGCAGAGACAATCATCCTTTTGGGGAGAAGAAGTGGTGACGTGGTAAGGTGATAGGATGGCATCATCCTGGTTGGTTTTGACATCTGGAAGAGACTGGGTGACTTCGTCCAGGTCTGTCCTGGTTGGGGAGACTTCGTTCAGGACAGTCCTTTCACCTAGCGGTGACAGGGTGCCCTCATCCTGGTTGGTCTCGAGCCCTGGGGGTGACGGGGCGACTTCTATTCGGTCGGCTGGGGGTGATCGAATGGCGCCATCTTGGACAATTGCCGTTACGCAATTTCTTGTCTTGCCTATCAATTTGGCAATATGGGAACACAGTTTCTTCTTACCATTAAAGTTGAGATGGAGCCCGTGTGTAGTATAGTCGCTTCTTTTTAGTAGAGATTGTGGAATATTAATGAAGTTTGCATTTTTTGTAGTAGAGGAATGGCCTAGGGTGGTTTCTCCTCTTCTCTTTCTCTTCTCCTCTGCTGATGACTCATTTTTCCTCACTTCTCATTCCCTCATTTTCATTTCCATTTCCAATTCGCTATCAACTCCCTTTTCTCTTCTCCTTCTTCCCCTCATCCATTTGCTTCACTGATCATCTTCCTTTACACTTCTCCTTCTATTCCACATTCGAGCAAGGCCTCTTCTTAATTACTTCCTCATGCCGTTTGATTCTCTCTCAATCAATAACACTCCCCTCAGTCAGTATTTACCTTTGGCAGCAGCTTAATAGATTTCTTGAACCCAGCCAACTTTTTGTCCCCCACTATCCCCTCAGAAAGGCCATTCCAATCCACCACTGTCCTTGCAAGGAAGGTGTTCTTTCCCACATCTGTGGCCCAAAAACCTCTCTCATACTTCCATGAGTGGTCCCTTCTAGCTATATAGCTAGCCTTCCTTAACTGCCCGTTCATCTCACCCCACCCCTCATGTGCCCTGGACACCCTATACATCTTACCCAATCTGTCCATTCTTCTCCTATCTTCAAGCGTCTCCCATCCAAGTTCCCTTACCATACCCTTAACACTGTCATATGTCCTTACTAGTTGTCCATTAATCATTTCCTCCTTCCCCCAATTATTTTTATTGAGCACCCTTCTCGCAGCTCTTTCTTGTACTGCCTCAATTTCAATGTATGTAGGCCTAGGCCTATCTATGCCTACCAAATATAAGCTCCCGCACTCTTGCGCAATACCGCAATACTCTAATCTAGACCCTCTACAACTTTGCATTTATAAATAATTAAATAAATAAATTTGTATTTAGAGTCTACCCACTCAGTTATAACTGATTTTCAGTGGGACAAGTCCTTCCATATGTAGAAGCACGGGATGTCGTATGCGGCAAGTTTAGGCACAATCGTATTCTTACCATAAATTGACCTAGGCCTACGGCTACGGATAAGCCTTAGGCCTAGTTGTAGCCATGGATTTGGACTATTTAGTATTTATTCTTGTTAAGATTTAGATACATTGTTCCTTTCTTGTCCACAGGAACACAACAACAAGCCTCCACTCCAGTGCCACCCGTGCAAGACAACCAGCCTCCAGTGCAAGACAACCAGCCTTCAGTGTAGACAACCAGCCACCTGTGCAGAAGACAAACCAGCCTCCAGTGCAGACAACCAGCCACCTGTGCAATACAACCAGCCTCACTGTAGGACAACCAGCCTTCAGTGTAGGACAATCGGCCACCAGTGAACATGAAAGATCGAACGACAAAGATTTTTACTACCTAGTGGGTTTCGGAACTAAAAATTGTTTTATTTGTGGTTGTCTGTGGTCATCAAATTATTTACGGTCACTATACTGCTACTGTAACTGTAACTGGGCTTTTCCAAGCAAGGTTGCCTCTAACTTCTCAGCCATTTGGAATATCGGTTGCCGCCTGTCGGTTTGCTGGGTTTGAGAGTTGATACGCCCTACTGCGGTGCAGGTAGGCCTACACTTTGGTGCACTTCCGGAAAAATTTTGAACATAATATTCCCTGTGGGGAAGTTTCTTCTTTACTCGTGTCATGTGCCAATTAGAAAAACTTTTTGAAGACAATTCTCCAAAAAGTATTTTCAGGTAGGCCTAGGCCTGGCTACTTACACTTCGCTGCACTTCCGTAAAATTGTGGACATAATTTTCCCTTTGAGGAAGTATTCTATTCTTTACTTGTGTCGTGTGCCAATGAGAAAAAACTATTTTATTTATTTTTATCATCTCATTGAAAGTGATAAAGCTTGGGCTTGGTAGGCCTATCTCTTTGAAAGGAGTCTCATATTAAAAAATTATATAATTTGCAGCATTTTTGAATTTTTAAAAAGTTATGATTTAGGCCAATATAATATATACATTATAACCAAGCTATAAAAACTTTCTCATTCTCATGTCTCATTGATAGGTTGGCCAAATATATCAGCTTGTAAAAAACCATGTCAAACATGTTTTCAATAATTTGTTTTGAATGTGCCTATGCTTGGACTTGTATTATAATTTATACAATCTTTTTTACTGTTTTTACTAGAGTTGCCATTCATATCAATGAAGATCCATGTTGTAGTCCTACACCTTATCTAGTTTACTGGTACCGGTCGGCGGTACTAGGCCTACCTATGCTTTTTATTGTAGGCAACTTAAATTAATTAATGGACCTGTTACATTTATAATAAAATCATGATTTTTTTAGTTTGAATCAGCCTACTTTAGATTACTATTCCAACCATTATTATCTATGATTCCACCCTTCCTTAGAAATTCCTTGCAATTCGTATTTTTTTATTTCCATTGACAGGTACAAAGTTGTACATAATATGGATATTGTCAAAACATTTAGCCGAAGCGAAAGCATATTATAAGTTCTAAGGTACAGATAATAATAGATGGAGCCTACAAGATAAATATTAATATTAAAAGCACTGAGTATTGCATGACATTTTATTGTATTTTATTTTGTAATGTGGACCCATTGTACAGTATATCGTTTGAGGTAGGCCTATATTACATGTCAAAACCTAAAAATATATCCTCAATCACCTAGGTACTCTTCCTTGACTTGTCCCACCTGCTTTACATGCACTGTTACACCCAACTAGTATGTTTCATTGTTTTCCTGCCCCCTTTAAAAATCATCAATGATAAGCCTACTGAAGATTTGGACTAAAATACAGGTTGAAGGATGCATAATCTCAAATTATTATTGGGATTTGTTTTATACTATAACCTGGGACCTGGCAGTGTGCTTCTATTTTGGATAAATATCATATTTATTATTAATAAATGGCCATTCTCCCATGCATCTCCGTTATTAATAACATTGCAAAATCATTGAAGTACGGTAAGTTTGAAGTTACAAAGTTGGCCATTCCAGAAGATTGGGGCTATAGGAAACGTTGAGGCCTGCCTTGTTCCCTGATCTGATACAAATAAAATATAGCCCATTATTTTTTCTGTAGTAAAATTTCATTATATGGGCCTAATATTATCATGCAAGTAACTTTGAAGTTACAAAGTTGGCCATTCCAGATGATTTGGATTTGGCCTTGGAAACGTTAGGGCCTACCCCATTGTTCCCTGGTCTGATAAAAATAAAAATATAGCCCATTATGTTTCTGTAATACAAGGCAATGTAGCATTTAATTAGGCCTATAATCTTATCATTCAAGTAGGCCTACAAGTTTGAAGTTACAAAATAAGGCCATTCCAAATGATTTTGTCTTGGAAACATTACCTTATTGTTCCCAGATACAAATAAAATACAGTATAGCCTATTATTTTATGTAGCAAAAGGCTATGTAGCATTTCATTAAGCCTAAACAAGGTCTATATAGGCCGAAGGCAAAATATATGCCAGCATTATAATATTATCATTTTAATTTGATTTTAAATTATTTTCTGCATTATTTTGTTCAGATAATTAAGCCTATTTACGCGACGCTTAATGCTTATACTGATACAATAATTAATGCTGTGTTAATGCGCTTCAAATTGAGTATCTTCCCGTGGACAATGCATTTGCGGGCCGCGGCCAAGTTTAAATTCGCCGCGAATTTACCCACAGTTGTGATCCATCATGGCGGCCCCATAGTGGAAGTGTATCGGACGACCTTACTTGGCCATCGGCCTGTGCGCGGCAGCGAAGCCTAGCGGAAATCCAGTGGACCTTGGCAATAACTCAACGCCTCGCTGCGACGCTGGTATGACCTTGTCGTTAGGCGGTACGCGGTAGTGCGAAGTGGTGAGACTGAGATCATATTTTTCGTCGTCACTGGAACTATTGACGAACGTTGCGTTCACAGGAGGTTTATTCAGAATATTGTGTTGTTTGTTGTTGGATCGACGTTGTTGATATAGTTAGTTTTTTATGGGCAATCAAAATTAAATATGACTACTTTTTTCAAAACAAAAGGTTATTAATTTATTTATTTATTTCACTTATTGTGGCACAATCTCCGTGAAGTAACTATAGTTTGTCGAATACACAATTGTATAGTCATTTGTAGACTTACCTAACAATACCATAGAAAAAAGTGTTGATATCGTAAATCGGTGTTACGGGTGGTGGCGCCAGGTTTTAAATTCCGAGGGGTGCTGAAATATTTCACAAACCTTTGAAGACTGCCCGTGCCCGTCAGGTATTTTCTAAAACGTTTTTGCTGCATTGTTTTGTGTGTACTGTATTATATCAGTAGTAATGAAATTAGCCTGTGTAATTAATTTTCAAGATTTCCATGACCATATAATTGTATCACGAAAACTATCTAGGACCTAGGTATCTAGGGGGAAGCGTGTTCGTTTTAAAAAAAACAGGGCATGCTTGAAAGCTATGGTTGTTACTGCCCCTTTTCGCCGAAGGCGAGAAAATTTGCTAATTTACAACTTTAGATGGCCTAACTAGTAAAAGAATCGAAAATGGCACAATAGGTAATGGTAATTATTGGCTGCGCAATCAAAACAGGAATCTTATGGGGGGATGGGAGGATGACAATCGCCACACCGCACTGCCCCCACTGTATCCGTTACTGATGTAGTTGAATCAATTTAGTTTCTCTACAATTGAAAAATATAATATATTAAAAATTAAAAATTTAAATTTCCGTTTCTGTTCAAGCATGCACAGGAAATGTCTACTAGTATATTTTATGGTTGTAGATTTGTTATTCTCAAAACAAGAAAATGCCACAGGAAAATTTCAACAACTGAGTCACAATCCGAATTATCCGATTTATCACCAGACTTGCAAGATTTACCAAAAATAACTCTAATCTCTAAACTAACTAGTCTGTGAACGTGTTTGTAAATGTAGATAGCTCAAAACTTTGTTATTGTATAGACCGATTTTTTTTTTAATTCAGAATATTTGGAGGGGTTCTTCAGCCCCTGAGCACCCACGAAGTCGGCTCCCCGGGGAGAGGAGGATAAATAAAACGCTAACAAATTTTAAAGGTCGATGATCATTTAATTATTTATCAATCTCTTGATCACGCGCGTAGGAACGTTTTAAAGTTGGAGGGGGGGGGGGGGGATTTATTAGAAGAATTTGTGGGCGGCAGCTGGGGTTCGGGGCAAAGCCACTAGAGTTATATCGTCATGTTTTAACTGCACTCGGACTCTGTAAATGATTTTTTACAGCAACTATCTGCGATCTAAAAACTAAAAAAAAGAACGTGAAGTGGTCCATTTTAGTAAATTTCAACCTGATTTTGTATGTAACGACGAACCATTTCAGGCAAACATATTTGTTTAACCAAGGTGACTGTCGAATTTTATGTGTATGTGCATATTTACTTTGAAATTCTGGGATTAATATTTATCTCACGTTAGTTTTGCCCCTCCTCTCCCTAACTTGGGAGGGTGCATTAACCCCCCCTGCCCCATCCCCCGGTTCCTACGCCACTGCTGTTGATGATTCAAGTTGTATATTAAACATTTTAATGCATTGATACATGAAAATTAATGAAAATAATATTTCACATATTTGATTGATTATTAGTGTATATAGTACAAGCAAAAGAAGAGTATAACAGTATCCATGGTACACACTTACACACACAGTTGTTACTGTGCCATACAAAACAGTGTGTTGAAATTATAATCATACATAGGTGATGTTAAAACATTGGAGTGGAGGGAATAAAATACTGCCAAGTTGATCAGTTATTACATTAGCCTTCTGTTATTGCTTCAAAGTTTTATTTTAATGATACGTACGCGTACATTAGTTAAAGTACACTGTATTCTTAAAATTAAGTAATAAACTGATTCGAATAACGATTATGCGTATATTATATCATATACCTATGAAACATGTTTACTACGAATAAAAATATATTATCCAAGCATTTTACAGAATCATCAGCCCCTATCCACTAATACAAAATGACTCGCGCTAGCGTCTAGAAGGAATGTAATGCGTACAACTACAAGCAAGTAGTAACATACTGTCGATAAGATACTGATATTATCTCCGAACCGAAATTACTCAACCGAATTAGTTGTAGTATGTTATATTTGATCCGTACGTAATGAGCGGTTTACGTTTCATATACCTTTTGTCTTCAAATCGCGCTTTCTTTGCTTCAGTTAGTGTAGGATACACACGGTAGACTATTTGAATGCGCGGTAGCATTGATATAGGCAATTGTCGTTCAAAATTTATTTATTAGCTTAGTCCAATACACTTGTTATATAAAATAATGGTTTGCTTTATTGACGACAAAGTTCCCTACTTAACTTTCATCGGTTACGCCAACCCATTCCAAATAAAAACAAACTTCAAGTGCATTGTGGCCCTCGTCAAGTGCACTCATATTTATTGATTGATTGATTAACTGATTAAGGTCTTTATTAAGGCGGGATTAAGGCTAGTGAAGCCTTATCTTCCATCCAACCTGATTTGTACAACTACATATATCATTTAATTTATTTGTTACATATAGATATTAAAGTAAAAAAAGAATATTTCATAGATAAGTGCAAATACAATTATATAAACAAAATACAATTTAAGCTTACTTATATAGTAAACATATTGGGAGAGTACGAGATTAAAGTTGCAGGGAATGTGAACACGCATTGAAATACTCAACCCAAATCATTTGCAGAATGACCGAGTAAACCGTCGGGAATAGAAAAATCTGTTTTAGATGGCGGGAATCGAACCTGTGCTCGAGCCCGTGACCCGTCATGTGCGTGAAAGGGGACGACGGACTTGTCACAGACAATTGTATTTTCGGTTGTATTTGAGTCTAGGATTCAACTGCTTCCATGACATCTGAACAGTTGTGGGTGGCTGGATTTGTTTGGTGGTAATTTATATATCGGTATAGCCATCTGACTGCGAACATGTCAAGTTGGGTAATTTGTATTCTATTATCGATCGAAATAAAAACATCAATAGGCCTAATTGGCCTAATACATAGAATTACCATGCAAATAATTTTGTGCTAAAAATAAAATCCGAAGGCGATGTGTAACCAAAATGTTTATCATACAACAGTAACCAAAATGTTTATCATACAACAACTCCCAACTTCAACATAAGATTGCGACCCGATATAATTTAAATAAAGTCCTAAGACGTAGAAAAATATATAGTTATCTCGAGGGTGCTGAGTGAAGTGGACACCACAAGTGAGTAACACGCGTCACATTTTGACGTTTTTAAAAAAAAATATTTATTTATTTATTTATTTATTTATTTATTTATTTAACGTCTATCCTATTCAGTTAAAAAACTGATTTACAAAGGAGGACAACAATTTACAAAGGAGAACAACTTTTTAACTAAATTAACATCCAGCCCTTCGTGCACACTCGTAGATGTAGAGTGGTTACCTGATTCATTAGTTTCAACTATATCGTGCGGTATTCACGCAGGCCGGTGATTCGGTGATTCAACGGTGATTCAATTAGTTTAGAACATTATGTTCTAAGCTCAATGGTGCAATAGTCCTAACTCCTGGTATTGATTGGGGAGGGGCCCAAATATACACCTATATTCCCAATCAGTTTTTAGAAGATCATCTATTTTTGTTAAAATTACCCGTCCATGGATTCTTTTGACCTGTAACATCTTCTAGCCACGCTTCTAGTTTATGAATCATTGAAATAGGCATTCATTGTCCCTCCTTTTTGCATAGCTTTGATTATCCCTCTTCCTTTGATCCATCTTGACGTAATTTGTAAATAGACGTAGGTGGTAAAAAAACGCACATGCTTTACGAAGTAATCACCGCCCTGCTTGATACAGCACGTGTTATCTGACAGCTGTATGATGTTAGCCAGACGCACAAGTTCGCTCGGGAGCCTCAAAACCTCTTCCCGTTCCCCGTCCCCAAGACAACACAACACACATTCACCAAACGATAATCACCGATAATATGGTTATGATTGTTGCCGCACTTACGATAGCTGACCCAGACCCTTCATTAATTTATTCGTATATACAACAAACGGCAAACCTTATTCGTCTCCGTTAGCGTAAGTGCATAAATATAATATGTAGAAACAATTCGTATCCGAAAGGCTGCAAGTTTTAAAACCGAAAAGGGGATCTTGATTTCTCTATTGTGTTATTTGTGTATTCGCCGCCAACATTGATGAATCCATCTGGTGAAACGAATCGTCGTTAGCACTAACTCTACATATGTAAATAAATCATATATTTGAAAATAATTTAGTTGCACCTACATCACAACATTAATAGTTTATAAATAATTACGAATATGATAAATGAGGTCCGATCAAATTGATTATTCCCGCCAAAGATTCGTTTTTTTTAAAGGTAAATGAACAACATGGTATCACCACTAGCACTAAACACAATGCATAGAACATTTAATAATAGTATGGACTACTTACAACAAACAAGAACAATAAACATATTTTTATTTTTATAATACTTGGTGGGGAAACAAAATAATATGATAAATGGTGTCCTTTATGCATATTTCCAATTCAACGCACCAAGGTCCTTGTCTCAAATTCCGGTTTCTTGGCCAGGCTTACAACGTGTAACACGATACTGTCAGTTTACCTCCCCTCAAATTCCACAAAACACTCGCTCGAACACGAAATCGTCTCACGACTTTTTCGCAGCGCTTACGCAATCTAGCGGACTACAGTCGTACGAAAAAACGCAAAACAATGCCTGGGAAAAAGCTGTTTTTTCCTAAACGGTTGGCGATAAAACAATTCTGTTAAATGGGTTGAAGAGAAAATTCATCAATTCAGGGCGATAGAGTAAAGTTTTCTGAAATAACAGTCGGGGGGTATTTTTTAAAGTTCCATGAAAATGCGCGTGAAACAGTATTTTTGTAAAAATGATGCGATATTAAAAAATTCATGCTAGATAAATGTATCTATTTTCTTAAAATCCGGCACTGAGGGCTCTATAGAAAACCTTCACAATTATATTGCTGAAGATTTCATGGCGATCGGTTGATAAACGGCCGAGAAAACAGCTATTTGCTGGAAGTCGACGTTACTTTCAAAATACTGCCCATATTCACATGTCCTATATTCTCTTAAGGTGGAGAATGTTAATCTACCTTCAGGTCGGTTGAGGTCATGGCTGACACTTGGCACCGACTACAGGGGGGCAGCACCTCACACTCATGGTTGTTCTGAGGGTTGTTGTTCTGCAGACCAGATTTATCTATGGAATTTCACGACATGTTGCAGGGTCTATTTACTAACTCGTTGATCTACAGCGACAACGTTGTTAATACAATACCGCTTGTGAAAACTTGTCAATCGACATTGACAATTTTTTAAATAGAACCACAGGGGAGGGCTTACATTTAAATCACTGTCACGCAGAAAATGTCCATACTACCGCGCTGAGTATGACTTATATTCTATTTACAAAGATGTTGTCACACATTTGAGTTAGTCAATAGGCCCCCAGGTAAGGTATGTGTTGTTGAGTATTCCTACATGACAATATTATAACCCGTTTGCGTAAGCCTATGCCACAAAATAATAATTAATAATTTTGGGTAATTTCTCCCTTTTCCGAAGCTTCCGGCATAACTAGTTGGTATTAATGTTGTCGTGCTCCTGCTCAACTAAAACAAGCTTAATAGTAACTACAACTACAACTACAACTACAACTACAACTACAACTACAACTACAACTACAACTACAACTACAACTACAACTACAACTACAACTACAACTACAACTACAACTACAACTACAACTACAACTACAACTACAACTACAACTACAACTACAACTACAACTACCAACTGTTGACGCCTGTTCTGCGTAATAATTGATTAGAAAACATCACTAAACTAAAATTGTTTGAAGCATGTTTGTATGAGTATTAAAGCACATTATCAGTAAGGTTGTAATGTACGTAAAACTGTAAATGGCGTTTCGTCAAATAAATATAATACATAGCCCAATATTGACTTCAAAACTCTCCAAACTCTATATTTTTACTGAAACTCGAGTATTTCCCATTAGGGCTATATGATATTCTTATCATTATATTTCCTTTTTTTTGTATCATCATTTCAATTCATTCAGTTGATTTTCTTTAATTAAATAAATAACAACTTTAGCCAGCGGTTTAGCCGAGGTCGTTTAACCGGTTCCCACTCGAACGCCGAAGTTAAGCAGCCTTTGGTCGTGGTCAGGGGTAGAGTGGGTGACCGCGCTCTGCCCTGAAACTCACGTATACCGCCGGTTAGAGCAGATGGAGGGTTCGAGAGCTAGTGTAACGGCTTCGTTCTCCTCGACGTCTGCTCGGCAGTCCGGGTTAGTGGAGGAACCTATATGACTGTCAAGGTTACACCGTCCTTTCGGATGAGACGTTAAGCCGTTGGTCCCCTTGGTACTTTTCGAATGGAGTAGGCTACGTGCCGGTACCGGGTTTAATTTCCCCTCCTCCCTTTTGCTCATACTTCATCCTCGTCTACCACCACTCATCGTCTCGAATAGCCAAAGTGCATTAATATGAGACATTAAGCAATATCCAATCCAATAACAACTTTCAAGGAAACCGCATATGCAGGTCCATGAAAGAATAGGTAAAAAATATACAAAATAACATGGTAGATTTAATGAAGAATGTGCTAAATATTCGTTAGCCTATCTTTACCAACGTGCCGTCTATATTCACGCTCCACTAATCGAGCATAAGAAGACATGCTGCTCAATCACCTTGAACTGAATGTGTGTCAGTGAGTTGTTGATCATTCCGATCGCGTAGTCCTTGTTGTCATATAGGCCATCCATCGTACGGAACGGCATTGCATTGGTGGAGACAGCGAGGTTTGCTATGAGAGCACCAGAGTACGCATTGATCACTATCACCCCCACCAGGAGGGTCACGTAGTGCACGATACGAGATGATGATGTCCGGGGCGTACGGTGCTGACCTGAGGACAAACTGATTCAGTCAAGAGTCAAAACTGAATGGTCCACATCCCTCACCCAACTCCAAGCAAATGGTTGTTTTGTCATGTCACCTTCACTGCCATCTTAGTAGTTCGTTGGAGTGGGCTTTAGGACATTAACTTCAGTTTTTGTTAAATGAGGATATGGTTCGTATAACGTCAACATCCAATAAAAACCAATATGAGACGGTACATTTTAGATGTTGTCAAACATCGCTTACGAGAACCGCATTCTGATAAGTAGCCTACCTTGTTGACAGAACACGGAACCAAACACCAGGAAGATTGAGTCCAACATAGGGAAGCTCTGCTCATCTGTATGCGCCACGTGGTACATGAGTGCAAGTAGCGCTGCAGCGGTGAGCGTGGACCCTAACAGAGCCAACCAGAGAGTCGGTGAGAAGGGAGATAGGAAGTCACTCCATTCAACATTGCGACCACTCGGCTCGGAGATGAAGATTCGCAGTCTGCAACATCAAGAGGAGGACGATCTCGTCATAATGTCATCCAAAGACTGTATTACAAACTATATTTTTTTTCGACATCTTTCGGAGTGAAAAACTCCGTGTATGAATGACTTCACCTTGCATACTCACGGAATTCTCCTTAATGTTATGCTAAAGTCAATGACACGAGCTCTGCCTGCAGTATGAGATATATAGGTGGCGCTGACATCAGCTTCTCCTCGTGTCAGTTGGTTCATCATCTCCACCCATCTGTTGCCTCCCTCTTCCGGAATGCCGTGGATGGCCCTAAGCAACCAAGATGAAAAACAAGACGGCCATCGAAGAATTCGCAACAAAATATACACAAGCTATCTTTGTCATAGTTGGGTCCACTTACGTAAAATTCATGCGGGTCTCGAGCTGCTCCCAAATGCTGCCGAAGAATCCTTCCAGTTTCATTTTTCCGTTGTCCACAGACACTATGCTTAGTGGTGGATCCTATAGTTAGAGGAATCAACAAATCAAGATTAACTGGACCAAGGCCAAACGTACATGATATGCCTGTTTGGAGAATGAGTGTTCTTAGGCTGTTAAAACGCGCTTTATCAACATTAACTAGAGTTTATAGAGCAACCCAGATTGAGAAGAGAGGGAATCATACCATGTTTCGCGTGTACTCACATGGACGTTGGTAGCCCTGAGAGTGAGGCCGTGCAGTGAGTGACGTCTGGTGTAGAGACCACCTTGGGGGGCAGAGAGGCCCTGCCCTGGGCGCCACGAGCCAAACCGGTCACTGCGCAGGGGCCAAGTCTTGGCCACACGGTACACCTGGCAACAAAGGATAAGCCATCTTACCTCAGAGAGAAGCAGTTCCTCTCTTGAAGGTGTTGAGGTTAAGCATCCCACCCTGTCGTCGCACACCATCTTACCTCAGAGAGAAGCAGTTCTTCTCTTGAAGGCGTCGAGGTTAAGCATCCTACCCTGTCGTCACACACCATCTTACCTCAAAGAGAAGCAGTTCCTCTCTTGAAGGCGTTGCCACCACGAACTCGCAGTCGAAAGGAATGTCGACACCAGCAAACACTTCCTCTGCTGACTGATTCTCTTCAAGAAACATTAACCAAACAGCTCCGGATAAACGAGTCGCCTGGAAAACCAGAATGTTGCACTAAATTCAATATGGACTCATTGCATGCAGGATGGGACCATGCATGCTTTCAATGGCAAAACTAGCTCTTCCCACTAGCAGGCGTTAACCAAGCCATTAACAGATTTTAACTAACAGACTGTAACCACAGCCATCTAAATCTCGATAAAAGCCATTTAAATGTAATTTTATATTCAGATTAGTGCCTATTTACGTGTGGCTATAGGTTTTATATGTACAATTACACCCACTTTATTCAATATGACTAAAACTGTTTTGTTCTTAGTGAAAATGGTGTTTTATAATTGTATTTGGAATCAATATTCATTTGTAAAGTACACATGAGACTCAAAACAAAGTACATTGTTAATGACTCGATGAGCGTCCCACAGCACCAGGTGAAGAGGTCGGATACAGTGGCTGGTACTCTCACTCGCTTCCAGCATCCTAGTGGCGTCCAGCAGGTTCGTCGTCATACCCCTCTGTGACACCGCCTTACTAAAACTTGCCGCTATCACAGAACCACGGAGAACATCTAGAAAGGAAGTGGAAATTAATTTCGTATCTAGCAAACCTATTTTATTTCCTTGAATCTCAAAGTTAGTATTAATTTACGCGGGCCATCAAAACTAAACTCCTAACCTTCTCGTGGGTTGACTTGTAAGTAGGGGCGTGTTCACTCCCTGAAACAAGACCTACTTGTTTGACACGTAACGAGGGTGCAAGATTTATGTGTCTGGGAGTTTGAGTCGCCTATGGCTGGATCTGTCCAGCACAGGCTTGTTCCCGCTGCGTGGGTTCATCCCACTATGTTGCCCAGCGCAACGTGCTCTCTTTAATACTCACCGACGGCTATGACAGCGAGACAGTCAGCTCGAAAGTAGTCCCTCAAGGACAGTAGCACTGAGACCGGCAGCTGGCGCTGGCGGGGTGTCGTACCTTTGTCGTACCCGTCGCTGATACACAAACAACGCCCGCCAGTAACATAAGGAATCTTGGAATCATCGTACCAACCTTGATTTTTCGTACTTCATAAACCTGTAAGTAGCAATTCCTATATCAATTTTGTAATATTTTCATTTACCTATACTGATTGAACAGGATTTTCGCTACCAATCATTAAAGGGGTATTTAACCGCTAAACTCAAAAAATATATTTCATTCAGGCTAACTAGTAATGAATTTAGGAATTAACAGAAAAATTATTGGGGCCACCATGACCTCCCAAAAAATTGTCAAACATGACATTTTTCGAGCTAGGTCCCATCGGCAAAAATCTCCCATAAGAAATAACATGGGGACGATCTTTATGCCCCGTGACCTTGGAGGATTTTGATCCAAAAAAATATTGGCCATTATTGACGTACTCGACAGCCTTTTCTGTATTTCTATATTTTGTTTTGTAATTTGGGCAAGTAGTTCGGTCAAAATATGCTGATTACCAAGTTGGGGTGTGATTTTGGAATGCATATTTTTGCGTGTTTGGGGGTATATTTGGGCACAGTTTCAAGACACGATGTTATAAAGGGGCATTTTAGATTGGTGCTATGCTCTAGTATCTATGTGGACCAAAAAAGAAGCAGGTTAAAGCCGATTTAGGAAATTTTCCAAAACACCAATTTTCGCCAATTTCTGGATGAAAAAAATTAAAAAATTCGTGTTAAATCACAGTTACAAGATATAATTTTTTAAACGGTCATTTAAGTGTAGTATTGTGCTATAGACCACGTGGTAAAAAATAATTTTTGGGGTTTTTAGCCCCTTTAAATAAGAATTTCTAGAAGTTATTGGAAGAATAATCAAAAATTTATAAATACAAGATTATAATACTGAAACGCTGTGTGTATCGAATAGTTTTAATTATATACAATTTGCAGAATATGCTTTTTACAGAAACAAGTATAAAGTAAAGGCAGTTGGCAGTGGTTCGGCCAGGCAGCTTTGCATGTGTCTAGGAAGCATTCACGGACAGCCCTACAGTCGTAGATTAGAATTAATTTTTTTGTTTACCGTTTCGAAAACGAAAATGGAAAATTTTGAACTTTTTAACCAAATTTTAAATCGTAAAAATCAATTAATTGTGTGTTTATAGTAACTTCATTCTTTTGGAAAAGTGTGAATGTAGAGCCCTTCATGTTCGCTTCCGGTACAACTGTGCAAAGTTTCAAAGATCTCTGGTGTGAGTCAGCCGAGCAAACAGGAATTTGCCTAAACACAATATGTCTTATATCTTCGTAAGAAATGTTAACTTTGTATTAATACAAGACGCCCGAGGAATGAATAAAATCAATGGTCAAAGTCAAACACTTAACGTCTTTAGAGTGAAATAAACGATCTTGTCTAGTTTCAATCAAGACTCTGATACATGCGCATGAGCAACAATTAGCAGCCATATCGGATCTTTCAATTGTTCTTGTATAACATACTAGGAAACGCTCAGTTGGACGCGTTGATAAGCGAGCACGTGCTATAGCTAGACCCACATTGCACATTTTTTTAAATTTTAAAATTTGCGACGTTCGCTGTCCATAGGGCCATGTTTCCAATATTATTTATTATTGACAAGGTATTTGGGTAAACCCGTGTGTAAACCTTTACTTTGTGGATAAAATCCACCGCCATCTAGAGGACCTTGACTCCTTGGGAAAACTATTTAAACTCTTTGTTGACAAAAAATAGACTGCTTCCTCGAAAGTATTTTGATTACTTCTAGGTGGCAGTGCATTAGAAACTACGCGCGTCTTTTCGTTGCCATGGCAACGTTACTTTTGTTATAATGTAATTTCCATCTACACTACTTATCGGATCAAAGTAAAATTAACATATTCGTGACCGGACGGACATTCTAAATGATTTGGCTATCTCAGATTTTGTCCCCGTTAAGTTTTAGAAAAAAACTTTAGATTAACTTTAATGTAACTTTCTAACTTTTTGAACGATTTTGCCACAAAACTAATGGCATTCAATCGAGAACGAAGCTTGCGGATGGTCAAAATTTCAACTCGATCCGAGCCTCCGTTCGAACGTTATGGCGAGACATACAAACAAAAAAACAAACAAACAAACAAACAAAAAAAAAAAAACAAAACCAGTGACTAATTTTTCCGGCAGAGTCAAATGGAAACGCTCGCTTCGCTCGCTTAATGAATGAATAGTTGGTTTGATGTACTCAAACAATATTAACATGCAAAGAAAAATAGTAAATAAAATAGGTATAGGCCCTACCTAAAAAGTAAGGTACAAAAATAATAAAAATAGATAAATACTTAATAAATTCCCTTCCGGAGTAGAATACAAAATGAATAAACATAAAATTTTACTGGCCAAGTTGACTTGGATAAGTTTGCATGTTGACAATTGGTAAAAACGTATTTCATCGTATTATTATTATGAATTTATTATTTTGGTGGACAAATTAATCGTACCATCCCAATGGGCAATAGATTAACCTAGCACAATCAAAATAATAGGTTTGTTCATATGCAATACTAATAGTTTTTCAACTTCAACTCATTCATAATAATTCTATTCAATTGAAAGAAAGTGAAGTGCTCTTTCTAAAAACCGTTTTAGATTAACCGTAAAAAAATAGATTCTTAGTTTTTACGATATTGGATTGTTGAAAAATAAAGAAATCAACCAATATTTATCGTGAATTGTACTTTGGTGATTAACAAAACTTATTATTGATAATCTACAAAATTATGTACGGTGTCCATATATCCTTACTAAACAGACATGTTTTACGCTTTCATGTAGCCATGGAAAATATTGGCTTATCTATTCTTATGTAATTAAAATACACAATTACGTGTAAGTACGTATAAACATACCGCTCTTGTAAACTACTGCACTAGACCAGATGTCCAACTGTTATGCTGTAAATGATGACAGGTGATCGTTTTCGAAGCGTTATAGTCACAAGTGTACACAGTGAACACTAACAAGCCAGTAATCACTCTACCGGTCAAGTTGACATTTATGCGTCCATCCTTTGAAGTGCGCTAGTTATTGACAGCGTAATCGCTAATGAAGTTAGTTATGGTAGCAAGCATGTCTCGAGTGACAGCTTGATTCCTACTTCAATCACTTACATGGGCTATTTGAATTAATTATTGAGCTTGATGTGGCATTGTAGCCTATTCATTAAAATGATTCATTACAAAATATTTTGGTTGAATGGTAATAATATACATTTTACATGTGATTTCAACATGAAAATATTAGATAACTGTTGACAATTATTCTTACTAACGAAAATTACTTTCAGTAGCTGTTATATTTTGTAACAATCAATAATGTTAAAATTTATTAGAAAATTGCACATCTTGAAACACACGTGATATAACCATTCTGCCTAATATCACATTTATGAAAAAACAACTCTTATGTATTTCTTTTGCAGTAATTTAATTACCAAAGACTTTAATTTCTCTACCCTGAGAAAATTAGCTCAGGTCAGGTGCTTTATACTTTTATTTTTGCTTACGTATTGTGTTTGTTTGTTCGTGCTCTATTGGACGAATGGCTACTGAAATATTCAGGGGATCGAACGTAAAGGAATTATATAAATATTTTTAAAACTTACACAAGTATTTGACCCAATGTGGGAGTTACAAGCACGCTTGTTACTTTGGGGGATTATCGGAAATATCTTTTTTTTTAAATGGGCATTTTACTACGATTGCTTTAAGAGGAATCCCTAGTTATATGATTTCTAAAGAAGCAGTAAATACGTCTAAAATGTTAGTAGAATAATAGAGGGGCTTAATAAAAAAGCAGATTATTTTTTTGAATTTCTGTTTTGACATGACGTAATCTCAGAATCAACAATTATATTCAAATTGACCGAAACAATCGAACGGTTTTTGTATATTGTTTCTTCACTCCTTTATCTACAACCTAAATATAAGAGAAACTGGTTGTCTCCTGTAGTTTCTGGCGTTGCACGATTCTGAAAATGTACCGGCAGGCGAAAAAACATCGTGCAACGCAAGAAACTATAGAAAACCATCATTCCTATATTTAGGTTGTAGATAAAGGAGTGTAAAAACAATATACCAAAAACCGCTGCTCAAAATTCAATTTTGAACTATCTAGATTGATTCGGGCAATTTGAATATAATTGTTGATTCTGAAGTAAGTGTCCCAACAAACAAATTTTTCAAACCATCAGCAACCACAACACGCACCAGGGCCCTCTCTTCATGTACCGCGCGCACCTTGCCCCCCCACAGGGAGCCGACACGACCCCTTCCAGGCCCCCGACGAGGAGATCGCCAAGTTCGGGCACATTGAAGATCCGGAACGACAAGTCTACGCGGGTAAGATATCCGAGTCAATATTTACGTAATAGCTCGGGATGGTTGTTTTCCACAATGAGCGATAAAACGAAACCTGTCACTTTCAGCTTCAAGTGCTTTTGATCGTTTTCTCCGTGGCACGCCGGGTGTGGAGTCGAAATCAAATCGCGAAATAAAACATTCTAGTGGCAAAAAACTAAGGCCGCTTCTCGAACGCTTTTTTTAGTCGCGTTGATCGATGAGATTTTTTAATAAGTTTTTAGTTTGCGTGGGGTCTCTTTACTTTTGAAAGTTCTTTTTGAACACATTGTAGCTGTTGTTGTCAAGTTTCTAAATTGTTACTTGTTAATTGTTAATATAGGCCTATACCTAAAAAAACTTATATTAAAATCTTTATTTCTAAGGTTTTACATTACCATAACCTTAATGCCAGTGTTAAATATGAACGTTGTAGCCCCACCCGATCGGCCAAAAATCGGCCCAAATGTCACGAAAATATCGCACTAAAAATCGAAAAAAATCGTAAAAGTACGATCTTCACGAGAAATATTTCTTCGGTTTTACCCAAAAACGTGGCGGATCTAGGTTAAGAGATTTTGAAGGTCCCCTTCAATTTTCATCAAGATCGCATAATGCCGTTTGCCCGGTAGAGAGCGAACGAACAGACAAAAAAAAGAAAGAAAAAAAAGAAAAAAACACCCGATCAAATATTTTTAGGGGTCAGTGAAATTGAAGTCTTCGCTTCGCTCATCCAAAAAAATATAATTCGCGAATAATACCACATTTTGTACTTCCCTCTGTGAACCGCAATATACGATTTTGGTTAAATTTCCAAGATTTCATCGTAATATTATATTTTCCAATCTTGTGTAGATCGAGGCCTACTTTTGACAACCAGATGAATAGATGACTTTGGCATTGCATTTTAATTCTATGGAAAAATAAAGAAGATTGCATTGTGTTTGTCGAAAGATAAAACGTGCATAAATGCGATTTTATACATGTTTTTAATAACACCACAAAACACCATAATTTGCTTTTATTTAAACGTAACCGGTATTTGGAAAAGAATAACATCATTTTCAACCATCTCTTATAGTCATAGCACATCGACGTCGCTTACTTGCGACACTAATCACTAAGTCGGGAGTCGGGACATGTTAGTTTGATCCATACCACGGCGATCCTGACTAAAAGTGTACTCATTCTCATACTCATACTCAATGGTACTACCTCACTAATTCGAGAGGTTGACAACTGAATGAATTTCTACCAACAGCCCTTAGACAATCCTTCCAGTGGCGTAACTAGGGGGGGGGGGTGTTCAGGGGGTTAACCCCCCCCCCCCGAAACTTTCTCGAGAGGCTAATAGTTTTCACGTCTAAAAGCAACACTGAGATAAGAATGATCATAATCTTATAGTGTTCTTTTAAATCTTGAGAATAATATACAGAAACAAATCAATGATACAAAATGTATCCTATTGTTTTCTTTCAGTAGAAAAATGACACCTCTAACACCTTTTATAATTAATAATATAAAGGGCAAAATGTTTACCTTAATTCATCATTCAAACTAATTCCACGAATTAATGCATTTTTCACTCTGAACGCAAATTAAGGTTGAGCTCTATGCATTATGGTACTTACCAAAGCAAACAAAAGGGTGATCAGTGATCACTACTTAGAACAGTCATCTTGGCGTTTAAAAATTACGAAATAATACCTTATTTGACGAAAAAAATTTCGCCTTCGGCGAAATAGCTTTGCCCCAGACCCCCGCTGAACCACGTACCCTCGTTCCTATCAATATCCCCCCTAAATAAATCCTAGTTACGCCACTGAATCCTTCCCAACTATCCAACTTCAAACCAAAGACCCCTTCCCTTTGACTACCTCCCCTACGGCGAAGACAATGACAACACGGACGAATGATGTCACAGACGGAGACGACCACGACGTGGGGGAACCCCTGCCCTCCCCATACGCTTGTGGCTGGTTCTGACCTGCACAGGCCTGTCCACCCCTTGTCCCCCCGCGTCATTCCTTACGTCCCTCCCTTCGTCTCGATTAGCCAAGTTGCATAAATATGAGACGGTAAGTAATATACAATCAAATCAACCAAAGACATGCAATTTCCGAGTAATTATCCAAAATTTGGGTTTACACGTGCTTTTAATTATTGTATCATCGTTAATCCGTTTTTGTCAGTCATCAGTTAGTTTGTATCAAATTTTGTGGCTCTGATGGTAATAGTGACAGTGTCATGTGTGGCTCGTTGGTCTCGTGGTTAGCGTATCTGCTTTCAATGCAGAAGGTCCAGGGTTCGATTCCTGCCAAAGTCTTCTAAATTGGACTTAAGTCCATCAGTTCTTGTCTTAGGAGTTTGTAAACGGTGACTTTGGAGCCGTCCTAGCAACGAAGCACATAATAAATTCAGAGTTGTTCTGAATCGGCCTTGTTGATTCTGGTGTTGATCCGCGGGTGTTCGCATTGTCTATACCACTGATTGCCATATTTCCTATTAAAAATATCGATCTTTGGTTGGTTATCGCTCACTCGACGATTGCGTGGGGGCCTACAGGGTTGGTTTGGTCGCTTTGATTTACTGTCCCCCACTGAAAATCAGTTATATAACTGAGTACATATATAACTAACTATAACTAAATACAATTTAATTTATTTTATTTTATTTAAAGTAATGCAATTTCCGAATAATAATTGCATATTTTGAAACCGTATTACCTCCATTATTGGATGAGCGTAGCGAGCGAAGCGAAGATTCCATTTCACTACACTGGAGAAAAAAATCTGGATTTTTTTTTTGTGTTTTTGTCTGTTTGTTAGCACGATTCCGGCTAAACCGATACTCCTCCAATTGCGATGAAATTTTGTGGAGGCCTTCGAAATCTCTGAAACTTAGAACCCCCCAAACGTTTTTTTGAGGCAATCGAAAAAATTTCTCATTGAAATCGCATTTTACGATTTTTTTTCGATTTTAAAAAATTTCTTTTACTTAAAACACCTAATGCTTTATCCGATTGTATTGATTTTTTCACTGACCTTATTTATAAATTATATATTCTTTTGAAATTTTGAGCACAATCAAACAATATTTCTTAAAAAAAAGGTCAAAATTTTACTTTTTTTTTTTAAATTTAAAACTTCTTCCGACTTATAACACCTAAATGCTTTATCCGATTGTAAGATTCTTACACAGAAAACTAAATTTTAATTTGATTAATATATTGGTGTGAAATTTGAGCGCGATCGAAAAAAAATTCTCATAAAAATCGCAATTTTAACGCTTTTTATGTTTAAAAAAAAAATTCCCTTCGACTTATAACACCTACATGCTTTATCCGATTGTAATATTCAAACACAGAACCCTTATTATATAATTTATATTTTTGTGAAATTTGAGGGGCAATCGAAAATTAATTTCTTGGAAAAACGCAAATTTAACGCTTTTTTCGTTTAAAAAAACATACGCTTAACCAACAACGCGCCTGAAAAAGCGTTTGCGAAGCTTCCTAGTAGGAGAAACATCTATATTTTTGAGAATTTATTGGATGAGCGAAGCGAAGACTTCAATTTCATTGACCCCTCAAAAAATATCTCCAATGTTTGTTTTTTGTTTTTTTTTCTGTTTGTTCGCACGATACCGGGAAAAAGGCATATGTGATCTTGATGCAAATTGGAGGGGACCTTCGAAATCTTTGAACTTAGACCTGCCACGTTTTTGGGTGCAATCGAAGAAATATTTCTCATGAATATCGTACTTTAACGATTTTTTTCGATTTTTAGTGGCGATATTTTCGGATATTTGGGCGATTCTGACCAACGGGCGAGGGTACACGTTCATATTTTACTGGGCATTAAGGTAATGGTATGTGTTGCTTTTGAAAGAAAAGTTAGCCAGAATCCATAGAATAAAGGTTTTAATGTGAGTTTTTTTTTCGGTTTATAATAACAATTTACAAGTAACAATAGAAACTTGACAATAGTCACCAACAATGCATTCAAAAAGCACTTGCAAAGGAAAAGTGGTCCTACGCAAACTAAAAACTTACAAAGAAGCTCATCCATCAACGCGGTGGCCGGTGGGACTTAGCGATTTCCTAGTGTAATTAAAAATTTCACATGTAAATACTAAAATATTATGGACAAAATACTTCTTTAACAGTTTACCAAACAAAGTTTGAGCTGTGACCCGTAGATAAATTGCTAAAATGTGTTCAGTAGTTGCGTGTCTCTTCAACGGAAAACATACCCAAGTTACTATATAAGAACGGATTCGACTAATGCCACCACGGAGGGGTCCGCGGTGTTGCGTCACAACCCTCGAGCTCTGTTGAATGTCCGGACGTTCCTCATCTCGTGCAGCTGTCTGGACTGCGGTACATTGTTGTCCCGAGTCCAGATCAGCATTAAGTTGCTGGCTGAAGGCCAATGCCACTTTGAACCTCTCTTTTTGATTTTTATTTTTTGATTAGGTTCTTTCGCTGTCACTGGCGCAAAAGTTCGAATTGTGTTTTCATGCGTCTCTAGGCTTGACTTCCTCAACCTACAAATGCTCATTACTGGAATCCAAAGTTTGATCAAGTAGGGTAGCCCCTTTTTACCACTCTCTAGGGTTAGGCTTTGGAGCACACCAGGCCTAGGTCCACACAACCAGGCATCATTGGCCTACTTTACAATGACTAGACCTATCTTTCGATTGGCGTAGGCCTATGTAACCTGGGAGGCCTAGTATCAGTCTATTGTGGTGAAACACAAAAAGTGGTTCCGTCGACTGAAGGTCACCATCACTTATTTAAATGCTGTATAATTTGATAAAAGTTAATTTTTCATATTATCTGACGAGTGCCGAGGGTGGCGCCATTTTCGAAAACACATAAGATGTCACAAGATTTTTTCATACTGCAGTTTAAGATATCAAGTACTGGAATTCGACGGGATTACGACGGCGAATTCCCACGAAATAGTAACTTTGACGTTACAAATTCCTGATCTAAGAAAATGGAACGCTTTCCCACAAAAGTTCCTGAAAAAGGAACGCGTTCCTCCCCAAGACAGACTGGTTATGTTAGGTGCCTAGCACAGCACATCAGGCTGTGCCAGGCCCTCTCGGCCTAGGCCCTAGGCTTTGTTTCCTTTAAAACGTAAGACTATATTATACAGACTTACCTTCGCACTCGAAAATGTAATTACTTTGATCCTGATTAACAAAAGGTCTGTTCGTTGGACCTGCTCGACTTTGCTCTAAGATCACTTTAGAGTAGGTTGAATTTAGGCCACACCCACGCTCGAGGAAGTTAGATCACTTACTCTTGCGTTTTGAGACGAACGCATTTTGGGGCGAAAATCGACTCTAATCTGCTCTAAAAAAAATATATCAATCCAAAAAGAAAAAAAATCGTTCGCATTTATTGGCAAAATATTATTCACACTTCCAGCAAACGAGGAAGCCATTTTTATTTAAATAACGCGCGTAATTCGCTATTAAATCGAACTTGCTCTAAGTTGCTCTAACTCGCTCCTCCTAAAATGTCAGAGCACGAAAATCATGATCTTTCTGCTCTAGATCAAGTTGCTCGAGTCCAAAAAACGCAATTCGAGAAAGTGATCTCGTGAAACGAACGGCTATTTCGTTATCCGAGCGGATCTGAGCAGTTAGAGCAGGTCCAGCGAACAGACCTAAAACAAGCTATCTTTGGTTCCATCCTTTCATTTTTTGGCGCTAAACTGCTGCACTGTACTTTAGGCAGAGATGGGCAAAGATAGTTGAAAAAGTATTGAAGATAGAAGATGTTTTTTATGAAATTAGAAAAGATAGATGATAAAAGATAATCCAAAAAATTGGCAGATAGAATTGATGATTGGATATTGCTTAACGTCTCATATTTATGCACTTTGGCTAATCGTGACGAAGGGAGAGACGTAAGGAGTTACGCGGGGGGACAAGGGGTGGTCAGGCCTGTGCTGGTCAGAACCAGCCACAAACGTATGGGGAGGGCAGGGGTTCCCCCTAGTCGTGGTCGTCTCCGTCTGTGTCATCGTCCGTTCGCGTTGTCATTGTCGTCGCCGTCGGGGAGGTAGTCAAAGGGAAGGGGAAAGTTCCCCGACGACGACCCAGAGCTCGCCATTAGTTTCAGGGAGCAAAACTCCCCTAATCACGGGCCAAACCACGAGAAGGTTGCGAGTTGGAATTTGATGGCCCGGCAGATAGAAGATAGAAGATAAGTTACTTTTAGAATATCATTAAATGTATTGCTAATTTTGACTGTACGTCGAAGCATTTCAAGAAAACAAAGCAAATATAAATTGAAATATTTATTGATTTGGTTCATATTAATTGTTCAGTTCATTACAAAATAATAATGGGAAACTATTCAAATGATAAACGGAGGATAAAATAAGGAGGGAAGAAATTAACTTTAAGAAGAAATATGTATTTAGACATAGAAAACTCATGCATGTAATCTTTTTCCTAAACAGATAGAAGGTAGCAAACAAAAAGGTATCTTAGATATAAGATAGAAGCTAGTCCCTATGACCTATGTTAGATGGAAGTAAAATAATAAACGGAGCTTATACGTAAACTGCTAAATATTGTACTATAACAGAACTGATACCTTGTCTTAGGTACAAGTAAGGCCTCTAATTAATGTATACACCTCTACTATGAACAATTTTAGATCTGTCAAAATAAATAAACTTCAACTGTTTCTGTTACAGCCTATGCCTATGCAATCTCATAAAACAACAAATTATGCTATAAATAATGAAAACTAAAACTTCCCTTCAATGTCACTCGTAGTATACATATTATAGAAGACCAGGATGTAGCCAAAATTTGAGATGGATTGCTTTTATTTCCGTGAAAAGATAGAAATTTATCAGTAGATTTTTTCAACTTGACATATTGGAAAAAAGTCAATCGCATGTCTTATTAAAATACATCATTGGTCTAAAAATGATCATGAACAAAGTTTTTAGCATCATCTAGATAGTTATTTTTAATGTTGTAATGTAGCAAGAGTTTGTTCTGTAGCCCCGATAGCTCAAAATTGCTGGCGAGAGCAACGGTATTAGAGCCAGAGGATATACCCAGTCCATTTCCCCAGTCGACAGTTTCTGGTTGCTAACAAACTACAGGGGCGTGGGAACGGGGGGGATGGGGAGGAAACTCCCCCCCCCACTTGTTGGCTTGACCCCCCAGTGGGGGGGTCAAGCCAGGTATGGGTGTCATTTGCTAACTTATAGCTTGTTGGGTGATTTTTAGGATTTTTACAACAGTCGGGCTTGCAAACAAAAAGGAAGGTTTTTGTTAACATTTTTTAGAAAGATTCAGTAAGAGTACGTCTCTTGCGAGACTAGACTAGCCATCTGATTTTAGACTTTATTCATTATATTTTGTGTGCAGTGTTTTCACTCCCAAGCAGACTGTCGACTGATTTCAGTCAGGTAATTAATCTTCAATGCAATATTAGCTTCAAAATGTAACCCTTATTCATAATTAAAATTCGCCTGAAAACGTGTTTTAGGCCACCTATCAAGGGCACATTTAAAAAAAAAATCGCCTGCGGCACCCCCCCGAAAAAGCCTCCGCCGGCTGTGTGGATTCTCGCCCCAGGCAAACACTCGGTTTCAGCTCTCAACCCGAACCGTTTATCATATATAGTGTAGAATGCCCCCCCAATAAAAAAAAAAGATGCCTACGATCTAGTCTGACAACGTAATAAGCAAATAATACGTCATTTAGGTTTACAACTCAATTCAATATATGCACCGAGGATAAGCTAGGTTTTATGAATATAATAATATCTTAAGATGTCCCCTTACATCAATAAGTTTGCAATAAGAGCCCGTGAAAAGTACGATGCAAATTGATTCTAGTCATATAGTTTGCTCATGAGTAACGCACGATACTTCGATTCGGAAGGTCGTCGGACCCTTCATGGGTTACGACTTTGACTTGGACTTCTTTTAGCCATGTGACCTCACAGGTCACAATTTTCTGTTTTCCTACTACGAGCCTAAGCTCTTCATAGGGAATCTGATTTTTAAAGAAGCACTTGATTGTTTTTGTCTTTGAATTTTTGGACTTTGTCAACGACATGCGTCGCAACATGAGCGTGGACTGGGCCGTGAATGGCACGTAGTCCACCGATCTCTTCACGAGCGAGGCTGTCCGCACCATCAGCAACCACAACACGCACCAGGGCCCTCTCTTCATGTACCGCGCGCACCTTGCCCCCCCACAGGGAGCCGAGACGACCCCTTCCAGGCCCCCGACGAGGAGATCGCCAAGTTCGGGCACATTGAAGATCCGGAACGACAAGTGTACGCGGGTAAGATATCCGAGTCAATATTTACGTAATAGCTCGGGATGGTTGTTTTCCACAATGAGCGATAAAACGAAACCTGTCACTTTCAGCTTCAAGTGCTGTTGATCGTTTTCTCCGTGGCACGCTGGGTGTGGAGTCGAAATCAAATCGCGAAATAACACCATAGAGTGGCAATAAAAAAATGTAATTGGCGAATAAGACCACATTTTGTACTTCCTTCTTATGAACCGCAATATACGATTTTATGGCGTTTTCCACTGGCCGCACTGATGCGCACTGAGTGCAAGTAGCATATTCCACTGGTAGCTGAAAATCGCACTCGTGCAAAAATATCGTATTCCACTGGGCGAACTGCACTCGCACGTTGCATCCACTGATCCGCACTGACTCCGAGGGTCAGGGCAATCTTTTCAGTGCAACCGTAGACCCGCGAAATTTGGTTGTGTTGTTAGATTTGATCGACTTTTGGTCCCAGTGTCAATTCATTATCAGAATTGTCTCAGAGAAATCACAAACTACGTAGAAGATGTTGTCCACATGTATTCTGACACAGAGGTAGAGTTTGCATAACTTTTAGTTTGAGTTTATTTATTGTTTACTGTTCAGTCCATTGGGAACGGCTATAAAATATGCAATTGGCCATTGCTTTCGACTTTTTCCCATTTCTCATCACCACAATTGCTTCGAAGCGTTGAAGACATATTGATAGTTAGGATTGCCACTCATATTTTGCACTGAAAAAAATCATTTAGTGCATTCAAGACAACTGTACGTGAAGGAACTGACGTTTCAGTCGCAACGTGACTCATGGCAGTGGAAAACGCCATTATTAGTTAAATTTCCAAGATTTCAGCGTTCTATTATTTTTCCATTCTTGTGTAGATCGAGATCTACTTTTGACAACCAGATGAGTAGATGACTTTGCACATGCATTGGTAATGTTATAGAAAAAATAGGAATAAGATTTAGTTGTGGTGTTGTCGAAGAATAAACCGTGCATAATAAAACGATTTTAATTGATGTTTTTAATAACACCACAAAACACCATAATTTGCTTTTATTTAAACGAAATTTGGAAAATAATTACATCATTTTCAACCATCCCTTATAGTCATAGCAAATCGACGTCACTTCCTTGCGACACTAATCACTAAGTCGGGAGTCGGGACATGTCAGTTTGATCCATACCACGGCAATCTGACTAAAGGTACACTCATACTCATACTCATACTCAAAAGTAGCCTACTACCTCACTAATTCGAGAGGTTGCCAGTTTGATTCCAATTACAGGCAATCCTGACGTGAGGTTTTCCTCAGTCATGGTTGACAACTGAATGAATTCCTACCAACAGCCCTTGGACAATCCTTCCAAACTATTCAACTTCAAACCAAAGGACCAAAGACATGCAATTTCCGACTAATTAATCAAAAAATTGGATTTATACGTGCTTTTAATTATTGTATCATCGTGAAACCGTTTTTGTCAGCCATTTACAGTAAGTTTGTATCAAATTTTGTTGCTCTGCTGGTAATAGTGACAGTGCGAAAGTAATGAAATTCCCGAATAATAATTGCATATTTGGAAATCGTATCACCTCCACTATACGAGAATTGATTTGATTGATTGATTGGAAATTGCTTAACGTCTCATATTTATGCACTTTGGCTAATCGAGACGATGAGTGATGATAGATGAGGATGAAGTATGAACAGAAGGGAGGAGGGGAAACCCGGTACCGGCACGTAGCCTACTCCTTTCGAATAGTACCAAGGGGACCAACGGCTTAACAGTCATATAGGTTCCTCCACTAACTCGGACTGCCGAGCAGACGTCGAGGAGAACGAAGCCGTTACACTAGCTATATCGAACCCTCCATCTGCTCTAACCAGCGATATACGTGAGTTTCAGGGCATTGCGGTCACCCACTCTCCCCGTGACCACGCCCGATCCTGCTTTACTTCGGTGTTAGAGTGGGACTGTACGAGAAACATATTCTATTTTATTGAAAAGTTTAATAATTATAATTTCTACATGTAAATACTAAAATATTATGGACAAAATACTTCTTATACAGCTTACCAAAAAAGGTTTGAGCTGTGACCCGTAGATAAATTGCTAAAATGTGTTCAGTAGTTGCATGTCTCTTCAACGGAAAACATACCCAAGTTACTATATAAGAACGGATTCGACTGATGTAAGCACGGGGGGGTCCGCGGTGTTGCGTCACAACCCGGAGTCAATGTGTTTGAATGTCCGGACGTTCCACATACTCGTTCAGCTATCATGCTGCAGGACACCTTGGTCCTGGTCCCAGACTAGCGTTTGTTAGCTGAGACACGGCCAATGCCAATTTGAACCTTCCTTTTTGATTTTCATTTTTTTATTACGGACTAATTCTCTTTCGGAAATCCAAAGTTTGATCAAGTAGGGTAGCCCCTTTTTACCACTCTCTGGTGTTGGCACACCAGGCCTATCAGTCTATTGCGGTGAAAAATAAAAAAGTGGTTCCGTCGACTGAAGGTCACTGGTCAACACTCTGTTGGTACACAAATCATTTCTCCTTGAAGAGAAATTGTTATACATAATAAGCCTAGGTAATAATCATACATGGGGAAGTTCCTTTTAAAAAGGAACTTTTAAAAGATTCAGTTCATCAATAAAAAAATGAACTTTTATAAAGTTCAAGTTCCTTTTTACACCCTGACTTCTAAATAGTTCAAGTTCCTCATAAAAAGGAACTGAAGTTCCTTTAAAAAGTTCCCTTTTACTTTTTAGTATGTTTAATGCGACTGCAGAGTGACATGGCGTATAACTTGCAAGCATGTGACGGCTGTCAAAGAGCACGGTGAGCGGTAGGAAATGATACATACGGCTTGTTTCCCCCGTATGAAAAAAGGTTTTAAAAAAAATTTT
>JAMZAV010007482.1:0-31941 GCA_024449915.1 Sweltsa coloradensis
CTTTTTTTATGGCCCAAAAAATTTGACACCTTGTCTTGGGTCCCCCTAACTTTTTATAACCCGTCCTTTGATATCTTGTTTCCTAGAAACTTGATCTGGTCTACCCCAAACATGCATTTTTCTCTGTTTAGAGTGATGTTAGCCTTCTTCAACCTCCCTATGACCTTAGCTAACCTGGTATCGTGCTCGCTTTTCGGTCGCGCCGAATACCAAAAATCGTCCCATTTGACAGATGACTCCTTTGCAGCCCTCCAGGTTTTTGTGACATCCGTCGCGAGAATGCTCTGGGGCACTGCTAATGCCAAATGGTAGCCTTTTGAAGAAGAACCGGCCAAACGGGGTTATGAACGTTGTCAGGGGAGCAGAATCATACGATAAAGGCACCTGCCAGAACCCTGAGCTGGCGTAAAGTTTAAAAAATAACTTGGCCCCAACTAGTTGCCCTAACGACTCGTCCACCGATGGAAATTTTGGTATCGTTCCCTAAGACACACTGGTTCATTTTGGTCAAGTCTACACATATACGTAGCTTGCCGATTTCTTGGGAATTACTACCATTCCGGCACACCACGGTTTTTGGGTCTTCAATAGGGGATATGACTCCCTTTTTGAACCTTTTTTCTCCAACTCCGTTTTTACCTGACTACGAAGAGGTAAAGGAATTCGTCGCGGCACCGATATAGCGTAAGGCTCTGCATTAGGTTTCAGTTTAATGTGGTATTCTCCTTCGAGCTTTCCGAGCCCTTCGAACAGCTGATTGTCTACCACGTTTCCGTTTCCCATAGGTTTCTTGTCCTCGGGGCCTATGCCATTATCCCATGCAAGCATACCTAGGTCCTGAATTGCAGCGACCTAGAAGTGGTTCCTGGGATGCCCCCTCCATGACATAGAGATTTTGCACCGATACCTGATTTTCCCAAACTACAGAAGCCTTCACTCGTCCTAAAATGGCTAGAGGACTTTTTCCTGGGTCGAAAAGCAATTTGTCTGCCTTTCTTAGCTTGGTACTGGTATCCGTGGAGATTTTGTTCAAAACCGAGTCAGGTATAATGCTCACATCGGCCCTAGTGTCGATTTTGAACTTAACTGTCACATCGTTTTACTTTTTAAACTTGCAAACCATGCATTACTTGACACTGGGGTTTCACCTGCTCATGCATGTTGGTGCTACTCACCGATAGCAGAAAGTCTGGCCCCTCATCCTCTGAATGAACTGAACCCTCCCCCACCTCTGCAATTTTCTTGGACCGGCATGCCGCTGCCCAATGGCCTACTTTTTTACATTTATTGCAAGTTGCCTTCCTTGCAGGACATTTTTCTGCAGGGTGGGGATCGTTTCCACACTTGGGACAAAATTTTTCCGATGTTTTAAGCATAGGCCTAGGCTTCCCTACTAAGAACTTTTTTTCCCCCCCTTTGTGTTCTTCCTTCCGCATCCACCTTTGGGTGGGTCTTCCTGCCTAACAACACCCTGTTTCTTTTCGGATTGTCTCACTGGCCCTGACCTTGCTACGCCTTCTTGCGTTATGATGAAGTTCAGGGGTTTATTAATGAGAGATCATTCCATGAGGCAACATCAGCTTTATTAGGCCGAATCAGGCGTCGCTAAAACCTGGCGCAGTACATACATGGGTTGGCTTACATTGAATCTACAAGGCGCTGGGGCGCTAGGTTCAAACACTTAAGGGCCCTTTACACTGGGGAGTTGAAAAAGTAAAAAGAAAAAGTGAGGAGAAAAAGTAGCTTTTTTGTAGTAGAGATAGCATGCAGCTTATGGGACTTTACGAGTTGCCTTCACACGGGGAAGTTGAAAAGTAAAAAGTGAAAAGTTTCCCAACTTGTCGGACTCTGCTCGACAAGTAAAAAGTGAAAAGTAGAATGGCCTTGAAGAGTTGACCGTGATTGGTCGACAACGTTGTCATTGAGATCAACTTTGGCAAGAAATCGAGATGCAGAAAACGTAACACCTTTGTCACAGCTTGATATATAAGTGGCGGTGGAAATTCCTGCCCGACTGTCAGCTGAGTGTCATTCTGTCAACTTGAAAAATACGCGCAAAAATTGTGATTCATAGCGTCTACCGAACCAGCACTTTTAGTTTACCCCAAAATAGAGAGGCAATGCGGAACCCGATCGCGACTGAAGAAAGGCTGGCAGTGACGTTGCCGTTTTTAGCATCAAGTTAGTACCTAACCTAGGCCTAGGCCTGGGCTCCAGAACCTAGGATAGATAGTAAACAAACACGCGCCAGTACTGTGTGAAGATTAAGATTGAAGAAAACAATTGTCATGGTTAGTTACCCCTACTTGCCGCATCAGTTTCGCACAAAGGCCGAGAGGTGACGCCAGGTACAAACTTTTACTCTTCGTCCGTGTGAAGGCTTCGAAAAGCTACTCGTTCTTTTCACTGGGCTACAGCAAAATTAAAATATACTCAGGGTACGTCTGTAATCGTTTTTCGACTGCTACCCTGCTAAAAACTTGCCTGCTCTGTGCTTGCCTGCTTACACCTCGCCTACTTAATGATTCTCCAAGCCTGCTTATCATGGCTTCCCACTGCCTACTTAACGGACATACGTTTTTAAGTCGCTCTCAAAACCCACCCACGAGAAGGCGGTAGCTTGAGTCTTTTTTATAAATTTGTAAACAAACAAACTTTCTTGTGTTTGTTAGTCCATGTGCGTTGTATCTCTCGTTTTTGGCTTGTCATAGGGTCTAGACCTAGCATAACCTCGTTGGTCAAGGTCAAGAAGTTAAAAATAAATTTAAAAACATCAAACTATATCACAAAACATTCAAAATGCTACATTTTGGCTGGCTAGGCCTAGGTCTAGGCTACCCTACGCTAGGCCTAGGCCCCACCTTTACCTAGCTATGCCCTAGGGCCTCGGCCTAAAACATGCATTTAGTTGTTTGAATTCCTGACACTGCTAATTTTCTACGTGGTAAGAAATAATTCATTAAATATCAGATCCTAGGAACAATTTAAATTAATTAATTACAATCCTGCTTGCATTTCACTTCTTCGCATTCGGCCATCTTGTAGTAGGTGAAGTAGGCTCGCAAGCATACACTTTCGGCGACTACGCTCGGGTGCTAACCTTAGAGCATGGATAGTTGGTAGAGGAAGCAAGCCAACGCTAGCGACCGCCGCGAGACGGACCAACATCGAAACGAGGCAAACCACGTGACTGAGGTCAAGGCGGCGCGGTAATTCAATGAGTCTGCATAGGAACGGTGCACATTGGCTTTATTGTAACGCAAATACTTGAACATTTTCGATGCATGCATACATTTACACTGTCTACAAGTATGTATCAGTGCATACAATAATTAATTCCTAAATAATAAATAAAATAAGACTCAGATAGCCTTTCAAAGTGAGATAAACAGTTGGATAAACCTTTCTAATTAGCTTTTCCCCCACTGAAAATCAGTTTTGTGACTGAGTGGGTAGATCCTAAAGTCTAATTACAAATGTATTTATTTATTCATTTATTAAGTGTTAAAAAATAGGCTTATACACTTTCTTGCTATCTTCTTCTATTTCTTTTCCACTATAACCATTTATGAAGTACCTATATGAACACATTAATTATTATAATCACATTCCCAGTATCATCAGGTAACACATTGTTAACGTTGATGATTGCGGCACTTTTGGGTACTCAATGCTGAGTGGAATTTACTTCTGCTGTAATAACTTTATTGATTTAGTAAAAATTTACTATTAGAAAATATTCCTTGACAACTCCTATAATATGCAGGCAAATAAAATACAAATACAAACCAAAACAGCTAGCTCATTTTACTATTTTAAATATTTACTTAAAGGGGCTATTACCTCAAAATTAAAAAATTATATTTGTAACTGTGATTTTACACGAATATTTTAATTTTCTTGAAACAGAAATTTGCGAAAATTATTGTCTTGGAAATTTTCTTAAATTGGCTTGAACCTGCTTCTTTTTTTTCCATAATAGATACTAGAGCTTCATACCAATTTAAAATGACCCTTTATAACATCGTAATTGTGCACAATTATACTCTCAAACACACAAAAATATTCATTCTAAAATCACACCCCTTCTTGGTATAAAAAGCATTTTTTGACCGAACCACTTGCCCAAATTACAAAACAAAATATAGAGAATTTACAGAAAAGGCTGTACAGTATGTCAATAATGGCTAATATTTTTTGGATCAAAATCCTCCAAGGTCACGTGCGGTAAGATCGTCCCATGATATTTCTATTGGGAGATTTTTGCCGATGGGACCTAGCTCGAAAAATACAAAGTTTGACATTTTTTTCGGGTCATGGTGAACCTTATAATATACTAGTTAGCACGAATCAAATATATTTTTTGAGTTTAGCGGGTTAATACCCCTTTAACTGTAGTTCATTGTTGTGTCTGCATCTATGTAATTAGATTTATTTAGTTGTCCTCCTTTGTAAAGCAGTTTTTTTAATTGAATAAGGTAGAAGTTAAATATAAATAAAATAATATCTAAAAAAGATTAGCACTTGTAGATTTGTGTATTTTATAGGCAATGTCTAAGCTATGGTTATTAATAAGCCTAGTTATAAAAAAAAAACAGTTAAAATCAAGAATATTGGGTTCAGCTTGTCATGCATATGACCCCGGGAAAAATAATTGGCAAATAAATAATTAATTTTAATTTATAATAATTTCGAGCTAGGTCCCATTGGCAAAAATCTCCCATAAGAAAATTAATAACAATAATAATAATAATAATAATAATAATAATAATAATAATAATAATAATAATAATAATAATAATAATAATAATAATAATAATAATATTAATAATAATAATAATAATAATAGTGCGACGATTTTGATGCCCCGTGACCTTGGAGGATTTTGGTAACAAATTATTGGTCCCTACATATAATTTTTTTGTAACAACTATCTCAAAATGCATATTATGAATCTAATAACGCCTTCACAATTCTAAAAAAGACATTGTCCGAAAACGAAGAAGGTATAATTCTTAAAACACTTCACAGATTAAAATATGTAAGACTGAACTGAAATGCCCAGAATTCAATGCATATTAAAGGCCTAGCCTAGCCTAATTCTTCATTTGTATCTTCTTTGAGTTATTTGGTCTAAATAAGCAAAATAAGCAAATACCTTGGCTGTTAATCCCATTTACAAGTATTCTATCTTAGGCTTAATATATATATTTCTAGGAATTTAATATTGTATGTACTGATAAACACTTGTAGACAGTGTAAATGTATGCATGCCTTGAAAATGGCCAAGTATTTGCGTTACAATAAAGCCAATGTGCACCGTTCCTATGCAGACTCATTGAATTACCGCGCCGCCTTGACCTCAGTCACGTGGTTTGCCGCGTTTCGATGTTGGTCCGCCTCAGATGACGTCATACTCCCTCTACCAACTATCCATGCTCTAAGGTGCTAACCAAGTAGGGGAGACCAGCCCGGCGATTCTCTAAGGTCCGCGTTAACGTTAAATATCAATTCGGCGTTAATTAACGATAACATTGCGAGTTTGTGATTCACAAACGAATTTTATCGTCAGCGGACGTTAAAAGTGACGTCATTTTTAACGCGATCCAAACCCCTGCCTTTAGGCCTGCGTTAAAAAATATGGACGTTATGTTTACGTTTTTTCACCTCCACTTCAAATTTTAGAAGCATTGAATAATCGTATTTTGTTGTGATGGCTATCTAAATTGTTATGTATGTGTGTGGGTGTAGGTAAGGCTCGTAATAATGCATAGCCATGATTATCTGGTAAGCTTTAAAGCATCATTTATTATAAAACGTTGTACTAAATCTACTACATGATATTGTGCATGAGATTGTCAGAAGGGAGCGACGCCATACTCTTTTATACACCGCCTTGTAAATGTGGCGAGGCAAGTAAGCGGGAGGTTTGAACTTTGAATACACCACAATTCTCCCCCTCAACAGTATACCTACAATGCATAAAAGTAGATTGCAAAGTCATACGTGAGCTTAGGTACCAATAATGAAATGAAAATAATGAAATGATTTGGTACTTGTAGCACAATATTCCAAAACAGTTACTAACTAAGATTGTAATACAGGAATCAGTTTTTTTAGGAACATACTATGCAACCTTGTAAAACTGGAATGAAATTAACCTAAAACTTAAAGATTTAATAATTGAATCAACAAAAGCATCATGATCCAAAAACTAACAATGATAATCCTTCAAATAGGATGGTGGCTTTGTAGCCCTTGAAGAGTGACGACTAGTTGAGTTTGAGTTACTCAGTCCAATTAGGGATTTTGAAGGTGTCAACTCAACAGGAGACTGAACCCTAAACGTAGATAGTTCCTGGGAATCTGTACAACATTCTTGTACAGAATTATCATTTTGTATAACAGCACTGGAGTTGCCAGCATCTGGTGGCATCACAGCACTATTCGGGACTTGGGAAGCTTCGGGAAGAGTCGCCCTTGCTACCACTGGTACCACCGAACTTCTGCATAGAACTTGGTCTAGATGTACGCGTCGTACTGCTCCACTGGCATCTTCGACGGTGAAGTTCCTGGGCCCGTGTACTTCCGATATTTTCCCAGGCAGCCACTTTGGTCCAGGACCATAGTTGCGGTACATCACTGAGTCCTCTTCTGCAAATTGTCGGCTAGGAAAGTCTGATTGTTGAGCTTGAACAGCCACACTCTCCCTCTCCACAGAAGTCTTGTTGTTGGGATGTAATTTATCGAGCCGTTAGATGCCGTTAGATGCCGTTAGATGCAGGCGAGTAAGGTGCTGAGGTTATGTGTTTAATCTGGTTTTTGTAAAGAAAGTCTTGAAACTCCTCTCCTTTGAATGCTGCGGCATTATCTGAAACGATCTCGTCGGGAATCCCGTAGTCCGTGAACATGTCTCGGAGAACGTCAATCGCTGTCTTTGCCGTAAGTGACCCCCGGGTGTTCTTCACAACTGGCCAATTAGAGTAAGCGTCCACAGCTATGAAGAATGTATGTCCTTCCGAAGGCCCTGCAAAGTCAATGTGTATATGCGACATCGGTCGACTGGGGACACTCCATGGAATCACGTTCGATGTTGTGGGTGCACGCTTGTTTGCAGCACAAGATGTACACTGGCCAATCATTTCTTCGATTGCTCGGTCCATGTTTGGCCACCAAACATAACTCCTGGCCTTTGCCTTTGTCGCAACGATTCCCTGATGGACTGCATGTAACATTTTCAGAACATCGACTCGTAGACTCTCGGGAATCACTACTCTGTTGGCATAGAGAAGACACCCACCTTCCACCGATAACCCCGTTGTATTCCGAAGGTAGGGTTGAAACTCAACCGGTAACTTCGATGGTTCCCAGCCAGGGTAGCACACCAGCTAAAACTTTAGAAAGCATGATGTCCTTCTTCGTCTCCAGACGTATGGTGTCAGCCGAGATTGGAAGTTCTGCAGGCTGTCCTTGTAGTAACCACACATCCGCTGGTTCCGGGTACTCTGGTGTATCCGGTCCTGGGATCGGTAATCGGCTGCACAAGTCTGCATTTGAATTCTCTTTACCTGGACGGTACTTGATATCATACAGATAACATCCTAAAGTCAATTTCCAACGCATCATACGTGGGGATAATACATCAGGTAACACTCGCCCTGGCCGAAGCAGACCTACTAATGGTTTATGGTCAGTATATATGACAAATTTTCGACCATAAATAAAACGGTGGAATTTCTTTAACCCGAACATGATTGATAAAAAATTCCTTATCTAGCTGAGAATAATTTTTCTCTGCCGTTTGTAGCGTACGAGACTTGAAGGCGATTGGAGGTTCGGAACCATCTGGCTCGGAATGTGACAGTACCGCTCCAACCCCGTACGGCGATGCATCACAAGACATTACTAATGGTTTAGTCAAACTGTAATGAACCAGTACCTGATCAGATGTGACTTGCTGATTGGCATCGTTGAAACACTGCTCATGCTTCTGGCTCCAGGTCCATTGCTGCCCCTTGCGTGTAAGCTCGTAGAGTGGCGTAAGTTTGGTAGCCATATTCGGAATGTAGCGCTCGTAGAATGTAAGAAATCCCAGGAATGACTCCAACTGCTGCAGATTTGTAGGTGCGGGTGCCGATCGAATAGCCTGTACTTTATCCTCCGTAGGGTGAATTCCTTTGCTATCAATCAAAAACCCTAGAAACTCTACTGATGGCAAAATAAATTCGCATTTAGACAGTTTGAGACGTAAACCAGCAGTATCAAATCTTTCCAACACAGCTCTCGTTCTCGCCCAGCATTCCTCCTTTGTCTTTCCTGAAACGAGTAAGTCATCAAGGAAAATTACTACACCTTCTAGTCCTTTAAGAAGATTTTCCATCAGTCTTTGGAAGTATGCTGGTGCGGACGCCAGCCCAAATGGAAGACGCAGCATTCGTAGTAGGCCTTGCTGTGTATTCAGTGCAAGTACCCGTGATGACTCGTCATCCACTCGTACTTGGGTGTAAGCCCTATCGAGGTCCAACCGTGTGAAAAAGCATCCTCCAGAGAGTGCTGTAAACACTTCTGTATTTGTAGGTAGAGGATAAACATCAACCTTCAACACAGGATTGACTGTCCCCGAATAATCACCACAAATTCGCACAGTGTTGTCGCGCTTGGCAACAAAAACAGCAGGTGTACCCCATTCCCCTTGTGCTATAGTCTCGACTACCCCGTCACGTTGCATTTGTTCTAGGGCCTGGTCAGACTTCTCTTTCAATGCGTAGGGTGGGCTCCGATGTTTGCGAAAGACAGGTGTAGCATTTGGATCTAGTTCCACGTGAACCGGTTCCCTTTGTAACAACCTAACCGCCTGCAAAAACGTTTTCTAGGCCATGCAATTCTTTAGGAAGATTGCCATCACTTACACCTAACTGGTTCACGCTGGTCACAGCCAGCCCCAAGTGGTGAAACCAGTCTCTGCCGAGTAGGCTAGGCCCATCTGTCTGCATCACGTATAGTGGTAACTGGCATAATTTTTTTCCCATACTGCACGGTTACCGTTGCCACTCTTAGTACTGCTAACTCCTGTTGTGACCAGGTTCGCAGTTTGAACTTTGATGGCGCTAGTGGCGGAGGATCGGTAGGCCATAGACGTCTAAACGCGTCTATGCCAATGATTGAATGTTTTGATCCTGTGTCCACTTCCATTGTTAAGTCTACTCCATTCAACTCAACAGCCACCTTGAAAGAGCCCTCATGTCTATCTTTCTCCACCTTGAGACAGAACAGATATGAGTCTTCCACCTCTGATGTAAGCAGATTGGTACCCGAGGTCTTAGGCCCTAACTTGGTATTGTTCCCAGACTTGGACATGCATACCTTAGAAATATGGCCTGTCTTCTGACATTTGTGACATGTCAGGTTCTTAGCACTGCATGCATCGGCCTTGTGGTTTGCATTGCCACAGCGATAGCACATGCCTTTGGCAGAATTTGCCTCTATAGTAGGCCTAGGCCTAGAATCAAAATTATTCTTAGGCTTACCTCTGCCTGCCTTGTACGATGTACCTTGGGTAGCCACGACCTTGTGTACTTGGCCGCCTGCCCCTGCATTTCCGCGTAAGACTTGGACATCTCGCTGCGATGTCTCCGCTGCCGTAGCAATCTCAACTGCTCTCTGGAAGGTAATGGCATCTCCCTCCGCCAGCAGCTTGGTTTGCAAAATCTTGTCCCGAACTCCTGCAATGAGTTGGTCTAGCAGATTCTCATCTAGGCCTGTGAACTCGCAATGCTTACTGAGACTTCTGAGCTCCTGTAGGTACTCGAGTATAGTTTCGTTCTCTAGCTGTAGACGCTTGCGAAATCTAAACCTTTGTGTACGTTTGCTAGGCTTAGGGCTGTACCTACTTGTAAGCAGGTCCTTTGCCTCTGTGAACGACAGATCAGTGAGTGTCCTTGGTGTAGCCCTAGCCAAGTTGCGTAGCACCACAAATGTTTCGCTTACAAGCACAGAGAAAAATACATTCTTCTTCTTAGCTTCAGCCACATCGAAGGCGTCGAATGCAATTTCGATCTTTTCGACGTAAACGTCCCATGGCTCTTCCCCGGGCCTAAACGGTCCGATCGAAGCAACTAGCCCACTTGCATTACCACGTGGTTGAGAAACGCTCAGACTAGTTTCAGGCATTGTAAACTGTAATGTAAATCTACCTTACCAAATCCATATCTTCGTCGCCAGTTTTGTTATGTATGTATGTGGGTGTAGGTAAGGCTCGTAATAATGCATAGCCATGATTATCTGGTAAGCTTTAAAGCATCATTTATTATAAAACGTTGTACTAAATCTACTACATGATATTGTGCATGAGATTGTCAGAAGGGAGCGACGCCATACTCTTTTATACACCGCCTTGTAAATGTGGCGAGGCAAGTAAGCGGGAGGTTTGAACTTTGAATACACCACATAAATAATCAATTCACATGTTAATATATATGTTTTAGTGTAGTAAAGTAACATCTATAGGGAACACACACGTGACGTCACAGCTCGGCGCGAATCCAACTGATGGACAAGCATTCTCATTTCGCAAGTTGACGCCTGATGAACGGCTCACCAAATATCACGCTCTAACTTTTATACTGTTCATTATTTGGACAAACTTAAGAGGAATAATATTTAGCAAACATATCATTTATTCTAATAGCGATTATTTCGATTTTTTTTACAGAACCGTTAGCTTGTTATAACAATGTACGCATTATAAATGACAAAATTATCAACAACTTTAAGTCTTTTCAACTTCGGATTTCAAAAAGAATTCTCTCTAAATATGCATGTAACTAATTAGACAAGAAATAAATAAACTTTCTCGATAGAAAAAGCACAGAACGAAATTTTACAGCATAGCGTGCAGTTTTTCACGGCTCATCCGCACGTCAAAAGCGCGTATTTTAGATGAAAACAATACCATGCGTTTTACCCTATGCTATAAATTTTCGTTCTGTGCACTTTCTATCTAGAAAGTTTATTTATTTCTTGTCTAAACAGTCCGATGAATTTTTTGAAAGCGGTCTTGTCAAAATCCGATCACTAGATTTTGTCAATTGAAGTTGTTCTATTAAATTTCAAAAAAAAAAACGGCCGTGTAAAAATTCAAAGTAATCGCTATTAGAAGGAATGATATATTTGCTAAATATTATTCCTCTTAAGTTTTTCCCCAATAATGAATAGGATAAAAGTTAGAGCGTGATAAGTTGTGCGACGTTCAGCAGGCGTCCACTTGCGAACCGATGGTTGCTTGTCCACCAGTTGGGCTCAAAACGGAGAATACACCTCATTCACCTCGATTTGTGACGTAAGTGTGTGTACCCTATACTGCATTTATAACATACACAAATAGTAATAACAAAGATTAGAGATGTAATAACATAACCTCAATTATGCAAAGAGTGCAATGCCGAATATAGAAGTGGTTTTGTCTTTCTATTCTAACTTCTTTGCTTTAAAGTCCTCTTCATTCCAGCGTTTTCATTGGCCGAGTGATCGAGATCACACAGCCTTTTCGAGAACTTGTCCAAACTAATATATAACAGGCGCCGGTCTGCTGCACCGGTAACGCGCTTACAGTTTTGTTTTAGGGAATCGCGCGTTAACCTAACGTGCGGTAAATGTTTAACGTGGTGGCGTTAAATTTAACGTTAACGCGGACCTTAGAGAATCGCAGTGCGGGGCTGGTTGGCCCAAGTGTTGGTTGGCCCACCAGGCAGATCTCGATATCTAAAAGGCTGTTGCCGCCAAAATTTGAATTGAACATGCGTGTTCACTACTTGAGATGGCTGTGAAAATTTCAAGACGCTAGTTTCACAGCTCTGTGTCTGAGAGCAAAATGAATTGAGTTTCGACTAGGCTCTTGAACTGTAAAGACGTGTTCCAACGGACAAATCTGGTGGGCGTGTTCAGTACGGTAGGCCTAGGGTAGAAGTACCTTTAACAGTGTTATATAGATTTAATTACTAGAATATAGTATTAGCTTAGATATTTGCTCCTTTTCCTTGTGTTTTCCCTTGAGAATCACGGCCTTGGTGCCGTAACAGGAGGAGGATGGAGGAGGATGTAGATTTGAATGGAGGGGGCGTGGCCTCGCCTGACAGCGAACTACAACTAGCCGTTAATTCTATTCTACCAGGAGATCCTGGAAATGGAATAGTCAATGGAGATCTGGTGCCTTACGCAAATGAATGCACAGTTCCCTTAGAAATATCAAAAAAAAAACGCACTCTTAGCGGAGACAATTTAGATGATACAGATAGGACTAAAATTCCCAAGAAGAACGAGGGGGTGGTCAACCTTTATGAGGTTTCCGACAAAGGACCTTTTAAAGTCGTGTCAACCAAAAACGCGGGGAGGAAGGGACGCGTCCAGGGATTGACCCTCTCCTTCTGGGGAGGTTGCTTTCAAATCTCCTCAAACATACAGAACATTGCAAGAACGGGAAGAAACAGATGCGTAGTCTCTTTCTCCTCCCACATCGATGCCAATTTACTAGTACAAGGGGACTTACTTAGGCCCAAGGGCCTGGAGGCGTATATTCCATTTAATCTAACCCAACGACGTGGCGTAGTGACGGGCATTGACACCGATATAACAGAAACAGAGATTATGCTGGACGCAGAGTCCCCCCAAAAAATCATATCAGTTCGCCGACTCACTAAACGAGTCAAAGACAATGATGGTCAAACTAAAGAAATTCCACTCCGGTCATTAGTGATCACATTCAAGGGCCAAGACCTACCAGACAGGCTGTTCTTATACCACAATTCTCTACCAGTGAGGCCATACATTCTGCCAGTTATCATGTGTTATCGCTGCTTCCTCTTCGGTCACACGGCCAAACAGTGTCGTGGCACACGCAAGTGTGCAAGGTGCGGGGGGAAATATGAAGGTCTAGACTTGTGCACCGCTGACGGAGTAAATTGCTTACATTGCGGGGGAGATCACTTTGCTACAGACCGTAAATGCCCAGAGTATATCCGCCAAACGGAAATCAAATCGAAGATGTCGACACTCAACCTAACTTACAGAGATGCGGCGGGAAACACACCCCCGATCACTACAACTTTCGCTGCTAGGACTCAAGGTCCACCCCGAAACAATACCACGGTTAAAGCAACTTACGCCGATAGGACCCAAACACCTCGCGAGGTGGTAAGCAATGACCTCTTTCAGTCGACAGCGTCAGTGAATATTCGTTTATATATATAATATCCTCTCGTGGCCAATCGCACCCAGCCACATCTACCCAACGACGACGTCATGTCAACCCATCCTCACCTTGTTACCAACCTCGACCTCTACAATACGAACCTGACGGACCCAGGGGTCTATACTCGATTCTCCTGCGTACCGCAAGAATATGCTCATCTCGGATCAAGAGACAATTACTCAATTGATCAGCCTCATTATTGGCATCATAAAAAAAAGAGAAGGAAAAGAAATAGATATGGACAGCGCAGACATTGCTTGTGAAATTCAACAGTTTTTGGGTAACAATGAAAAACAGGACAGGGCACGTAATGACAACCACCTGTCGGACGACAAGGTGGACTGGTCTTCCTCTCAATAAAATGGCTAGCACAACTCAACCATCAAGTATTTGCGCCCCTTCAGGGCTTCCAACCTATCAGACAAGAACACATTTAAAAATACTACAATGGAATGCTAGAGGCATTAGAAACAAAACTGAGTTTGCAAAGACACTTATAGACAACAGATTCGACTTAGCCATTATATCGGAGACCCACCTCCAACCTCAAGACGCTTTCCACATCCGACAATATAACATCGTCCGTACAGACAGGAACCAGGGACAACTTGGAGGTGGAGTAGCATTAGTTATTCACCAAACCATTCCCCTTCAACCACTTAATGCATCAGTGCCAAGCCCAGACATAGAACTTTCTGGAGTCCAGATTCTCACAGGCTCAACCCCACTACATGTTTACTCACTTTACTGCAAACCTCAGCACCGTCTCACTAAACCAGATTGGGAAGTATTACTTAAATCCCTACACCGACCATTCATATTAGCAGGTGATATGAACGCACACCACCAAGCCTGGGGTTCTCATACAAACGACCCTCGTGGAGATAACATTTTAAGCTTTATTGAAGACAATGATTTGGTATTCCTTAATGATGGATCGGTTACAAGGATATCTACCCCCCGCACAAGGCCAAGTGCCATTGATCTAACCATCACTACCCCAGAGATCTCTCGAGAGGCCACATGGAAGGTGATGTCAGACCCAATGGGGAGTGACCACTTTCCCATCACCATTACTTTAGGAGTGGATGCCAGGGCGGACTCCTCACAGGGTGGCCAGCAAAAGCCAAGGAGGCTAGTGGCCAAGGCTAACTGGACCCTATATCGTAAGCTAGTTCAAGATGGCCTCCTCACTCGTAACCTACTTACCGTTGATCTAGAAGACCGGTACCGTACATTTGAAGAAGTTGTTAAAGAAGCAGCAGACACGGCTATCCCCACCACTCGCAGTCCTACCAATAGACCGCTGGGTCAACCACCAGCACCTAAACACAAAAACTCCAGGAGAAGCGTACCATGGTGGAATGAAGAGTGCTCAAGAGCGGTGGCCGTTCGCCGTAGAGCACTTGCTATTTACAGAAAAGATATGACCATGCCCAACTTCATCAACTACAAACGTACCCAAGCCCAAACTAGAAGAGTCCTCAAAGAGCAAAAACGGGAAGGATGGAAGAGAGTATGCTCGGAGATGGGGCAGGAAACTAACGCATCTCAAGTATGGCGTCTAATACGGAAATTCCAAGCTGGCAAGAATACTAGGGCTCCCAGGCCAATAACTGTCGCTTGGATGGAAGATTTTTTAGACTCTCTAGCTCCACCAACTGCAGCATTTAACATGGAGACCTCGGACTTTGTGCACAAGAACAGGCTGGACATAACTATGAACACAGACTTTTCCTTACATGAACTGGAGGCAGTCTGTGTACACTTCCGAGAAACTAGTCCGGGGGAGGATCTAATTACATACTCCATGATTTCACAGCTCCCAAGGGAGGGGAAGGAGGAATTGTTGAATCTATTCAACTTAATGATTGAAAACAATGCACTCCCAGAACGGTTACGCACCTCAATAATAATTCCTATTCTCAAGCCACAAAAGGACCCACAACTATCATCATCTTATAGGCCAATAGCTCTGATGTCATGTGTACTCAAAACACTCGAGAAACTTATTAAAGAACGCCTAGCCCACTGGGCAGAAAGCAAAAATATCTTGAACCATTATCAATTTGGATTTCGCAAAGGACGCAGCACAATAGACTTTCTGAATATTCTCAATATCGACAAGGAGATTGCGTACCAAGAAAGATCTAGTATAGTAGCAGTCGCTCTAGATGTTAGCAGCGCATACGACAACGTCCTCATTCCGATCCTCATTAAAAAGCTAACTCAGCTAGGTGTTCCCACACGTCTCGTCAGGTGGCTTTCAACATATCTTGCCCCTCGGGTGGTAAAAGTCCAACATCAGGGAGTCACCTACGGGCCCAGGACCTTGTGGAAAGGGTTGCCCCAAGGGGCTATACTTAGCCCTTTACTCTATGCCATTTACACAAGCAGCCTAGATAAACTGATAACAGACCCTTACATCCGACTCTTACAATTCGCGGACGATCTGGTAGCTTACACCAAGACCTTCTCACTCCCTACGGGGGTCGCAGCCATGAACGACGCACTCATAGAACTATCCACTGGACTTCAAGACCTAGGACTAGGACTTTCTCTGGGAAAATGCCAAGCGATCATCCTAACCAAGCAACATGTCGGCCTAAACCAGCAAAACCCCCCTCTCTGTAAAATCCAAAACCATCTCTTGCCATACGTCCCCAGCCTCAAAATTTTGGGTGTCTTTTTCGATCAACGGTCCTCTTGGAAGGCTCACTTTGATTCGCTGTCAGCTAAGTGCCGAGAGGCGTGCAACATTCTTAGGGTCCTTGCCGGCACTTGGTGGGGTGCCCATCCATCCGATATGCTAAATGTCTTCCACGCGTTAATCCAATCTCGCCTGGACTATGGGGCGACCCTCTATGCGGGAGCTAGCAAAACTCAAATAAGTAAGCTTGAACGAGTCCAACATGCGGCCCTACGTACATCACTTGGCGCCATGAAATCAACTCCAGTCGAAGGACTACGCACGGAGGCGGGAGTTCCACCACTAAGACTACGGTGGGACTGGCTCATTCGCAAATATATTCTTAAAAAAGCTGCTAACAGAGCTCACCCATTATTGCCCAAACTGAAAGGTCTTTCGGAAAGGGCCCAAAGGTTCCGAAAGACACCATACATTGCGACACAGTACAACAAGATATCTGGCTACCTACCTATAATTGACCGGTTCTCAACGATAGCCGAGACAATGAGACCCGATGGGATGTACCTCAGAAACAACTACCAGGTGATTGTAGACGACCAACTGAAATTTGACATCACAAACATAGCTTCGATTCGAGACAAGAATGGATACCTTCAGGCCTATCTGAAATCGAAATGTCCAGGTTACTTACATATATATACAGACGGATCTAAAATCAAACAAGAAGGATTTGTTGGCGCAGCCTTTGCAATTCCAGAGATAGAATACACACTAGGCACTCGACTACCAAGTGAAGCCTCTATTTTCACTGCGGAAGCATGGGCCATTCATGCAGCGCTTTCATTCATCGCAGATATAATGATTGACCGAAACGCCATAGTACTTAGCGACTCACTTAGCGTCCTACAAGCTTTACAACCTGAGAAGAGTAAAGAAGATACTCCACCAATTATTAACCGCATTAGGGAACTTATCAAAGATCTGTCATCAAATGGCCAGGAGGTCACCCTTATGTGGATCCCCGGCCATGCACAACTGGATGGCAACGAAATGGCAGATAAGCTTGCAAAGGCAGCCATCCAAGAAGAACCCACACTAATCAGCATTCCGTACACAGATTTCCTCCCCATAGTCAAGGAATCCATCCACCATGAACATCTGCAACACTGGCTTAATTACACCCAACTGCACCCATCCTCCCAATACTCAATGATTCAGAACCCATTACCAGAAAAACCATGGTTCCACAACCTGCAGATACCCAGAATGTATATAACCACTATTATCCGCATGAGGTTTGGCCATTGCAGTATTGGTCACCACCTGTCTCGGATCAAAGTATATCCATCAGCCGCATGTGAATGCGGACATGAGGATGAAACCCTCGAACACATATTCTTAGAATGTGACAACTACAAATATAGAGCTGAGCTTGTGGCAGGACTCGATCTCCTTAAATGCCCCAGGCCGCTTAACATCTCCTCCCTCCTGGTAGAACCCAAGAAGGAAATGATTCAAGTACTTCTCACCTATTTGAGAAGGAATAATAAACATATCTAGAAACATAGAGTAGAGACACTTGCCTACTCCTGTTGTGTAAAATAGTTCAAGTTTAAATATTGTACATAGATTTATTCTTATATTCCTATAGAAATATTGAAAGTCCTTTGATTAGGACAGTCCTGTATCTGTCTGGTAAATTACTAAGTTTACCCAGAAGCGGTGATACCCTATAATTTTATTCTATATGTGTACCCTTAGCCATAAAATTTTTGTGTTCCTTTATGTTTAGCGCTAGCATCAGAACACCTGAGATCGCGGACCCCAATCCGTGGCTCTACTCCTACCACAGTAGCAATGCCTAACGAGCCCTGGGCGAGAAGATGTAATACCTCAAATATCCTACCCTGAAGGATTTAGTAGTTTCAAGTAGCATTTGCACAAACCAGAGTATTATCTACCTACCCTAGGCCCACCTAGACTGGCCGAATGAACTAGAATTCAAGGCCATATAAAGAAGAAGAAGAAGAAGAAGAAGAAGAAGAAGAAGAAGAAGAAGAAGAAGAGCAAAATGAATTTTTGACAGCTGGTTTGTAAATTTTAACCGAGCTACGCATTTCAATATAAAACCACTCCGTTTTCAATCATTATATTGAAGTAAATAATTTAATTGTACAATATCCATTAGGGATTGTATGTTAAGTATTGAAAACATAATGAAACTGTAGGATCTAATACACACGCAAACAATATGTATAAATGCGTGATGGGGCTGGTTGGCCCACCCATTCACTTTGCAGGTTATGTGGAATTTCTGATACTAGACCTAGGGAGACCGGGGCTGGTTGGCCACGTTTTTACATTTAGAATTTTAGGAAGGAATCTAATTAAAGAAATGATTTCTTTCTTTCTGTAATCATTTCTTCAATCTGTGTTGCACTTTAAAATAAAAATATCAACATTTAAAAAAATACAATAAACAACAAAAATAGCTATCCTTTTGTACTGGGCCAACCAGCCCATGTACTGGGCCAACCAACCCCTGACATGGGGCAGGTTGGCAATTCACATTCCAATGCATTTTTGTTGTTTAATGTATTAAACAAAGTAAGTAAAATTTTAAGTATTTTTTTTAAGTGCATCAAAGATGGAAGAAATGATTACAGAAAGATATCAATCATTTCTTTAATTAGATTCCTTCCTAAAATTCCAACTGTAAAACGTGGCCAACTAGCCCCGGTCTCCTAGACTTCCGATGCTACTTGTGACATTTCGACGCCAACTTCATCACGTGACTTCCGGCTAACGAGTCGACTTAGCCAAGCAGACTCGCTCAAAAAGTCGATTACAGACGCTCCCTCAGTTTACATAGTGTGAATTCGTTTAAACAGTAATATGCTTTGTTTATGAGAAATTTCTTTAGGGTTTCCTTTAAAGAGATGTGGGGACACATCCTTTATTGATCTCGGGAGTTTATTGTAGATCTTACCACACAGGTAGACCGGGTTTTGTTTGAAGAAACTGTGATTGAAAGAATGGGAAGAAAGGTCAGTGCTTGAGCGGGTAAATGTGCATGGGTCATGTTATTCAGAGGGAATGTGTCAGGGTTTGTGTGAGCAAAGGTTGCGGCCATGTGCATAAGGGTCGAGGCTAGAGTGAGTATACCGAGTGCAACAAAGTGATGTCTGCAAGACTCTCGCCGGGATATGCCAGCCATGATGCGCACAGCTCGCTTCTGTATAATGAATACTCTATCAGCTTGTGGTGATGACCCCCAGAAAATTAGACCGTAAGAAAGAATGGAATGAATGTAGGCATGGTAAACCAAAAGAAGCGTAGAAGAATTTACAGCTAGTTTCAGTCTTCGAAGCATGTATCATCCACTCAGCATACGAGGAGCAACTGTATTAATGTGGGGAGACCAGTCGAGCGTTTCACTTACGACAAGGCCTAAGATTTTATGTGTGGCAACTCTTGATATGCTTCGGCCCTCCAGTCGTATTAAAGGACTAGCAATAAGCTTTTGCGAATTAGAGTGAAAATTAAAAAATACTGTCTTGGCACTTTGAATTGCCAATCGTTCCATTTGGCAGTAGGTTGACATTTGGGAGACACGGCAGTTGGCGACTTCTGTCATTTGTACAGCATTGGTCTTGGGGGATGTAAGCAGTTTAGTTATGTCATCCGCATAAAGCATGAGGTATTCTTTAATGCAAGCATGAATTGTCTCTTTAGTAATTTATTCCAGGTAGGTTTTTATGTATAATAAAGAAAAGTGGGCCAAGGACCGAGCCTTGCGGGACACCGGTTGTCTGTGGTGGCTACACTGATTTCATAATTATCTTGTAGGCCGTGACCGGCCATATTCTGTATGCAGAGGTTGGCAGTTCGGACCAATAAACCAGTTGTCAGATCAAGCATAAACATGTAACATGGTGATCAGAAGTGGTAGCATAGTTTTAAGCCTATTCCTAACATTCACACAGTTATTAAGGCAAAATCAAGCACTATGGCTACAGCAACAAATGTGCCAACGCCCGACGCAATGTGCACGGCCGGCGACGTCCAGGAAAACTGGAAATTCTTTAGGTTTTGTTTCGAAAATTTTGCAGTGGCAACTGAACTTAACAAGAAAGGGAATGACATTCAGTGTGCAACCCTGTTAGCAGTGATGGGAAAAGAGTGCTGCGTGTGTTCCAGAAACCCCAACTGACAACAGAACAGTGCAACACTGTTGCCAAAATCCTGGATGCCCTCCAAGCATATTTCACCCCTAGACTGAACACCACATTTGAACGCTTTGTGTTTGGTTCTGCATGTCAGGGACCGAGCGAGTCTATTAATGAATATGTAGGCCGTCTTCGGGAACTAGCAGAAACGTGTGCATTTGGTGAGGCTGTGGAAGAATTCATACGAGATCGAATGGTGCTAGGCATTCGGACAGTGAAATTCAAAAAAACTTTTGGGGATAGCAAGCTCACCCTACAACGTGCAATCAACATGTCTTGTCAAGTGAAATGACCAACAAACAGCCAAGTACAATCAATGCAAATGCATCAGAACTGGAAGTTGTACATTTCACAAAGACAACACAAGGCCCTAACAAAAACAAAGGTAAGCCTGGGCCTAGCCCTAAACCTTGTAAATATTGTGGAGGGAACCATGCTAGGAACAGAGAAGACTGTCCAGCATCAGGTAAAACGTGTAGAAAATGTGGAAAGCTTAAATCACTTCAGTCAAGTGTGTATGTCTTCTGGCAAGAGCAAAACTGTTAATGCTGTTGACACAGAAAGCGAAGAAAATGACAGTGTGTACAACATTGGCACTATTAATGATTTAGGGAAACGACTTTTAGTCAAACTGAAGTTGAAAGTAGGCTCTAACAAAGCATGCAACATAAAATGCCAACTAGACACAGGAGCCTCGTGCAATGTTATCAGCCTAGAAGATTTCAAAAGCTAACAGCCAACAATCCAAAGATGCATCACAGCACAAACAAATTAAGATGTTATGGAGGTGAAATATTGCAGCCTTGTGGCAAAGCAAACATAGTGTGCCAGACTACAAACTCACAAAAGGAAAATTCACTTTCCAAAGTTGACTTGAAACAGCGGCCACTGTTTCAGCGGATACATGTCAGGCTCTAGGCCTAGTTGAAATCAAAGCTGACCTGTGCGCGGTTGAGAATTTCAGTACGAAGCCCGAGACCTCTCTTAAAGATCGAGTACTACGCGATTATGCAGACGTGTTTGGGGGACTAGGTTGCCTTCAGGAGAAACTTCATTTATCAGTTGACCCTGAAGCTCGTCCAGCACAGCATATGGCCAGGCGAGTACCCGTTTCACTGAAAGAGGAGCTGCGTCAGAAATTTAAAGGAGTTAGAGGCAAACACATCATCGCACGAGAGACTGAGCCCAGCCAATGGGTGAGTAACATGATAGTGGTAAAGCGAGGGAAGAAGCTCAGAATATGTATAGACCCGCCTGAGTTGAATGCAGCCCTGCAGCGACCTCAATCCCAGTTGCCCAAACTTGAAGAAATGTTGCCTCATTTGTCGAATGCTAAAGTTTTTCTGTTTTGATGCAAAAGAGGGTTTTTTTGGCAAATATTGCTGGATGAAGAGAGCAGCAAACTAACCACCTTCGCCACACCTTTCGACGCTATAGATGGCTCCGTTTGCCATTCGGCGTATCGCCGGCTCCGGAAGAGTATCAGCGAAGACTACATGACATCCTCAATGACCTACCGGGCATACTTGTCATAGCAGATGACATAGGGTATATGGAGTAGGAGAAACGACAGCTGAAGCCAGATCGATCATGAGAAAAACGTCTATTGCCTACTTAATCGGTGCCGAGCGACCAACCTCAAGCTCAATAAAGAAAAAATGCAGATCAAAATGGAAGAAGTCGCCTACATGGGTCATTTGCTTACGAACAAAGGTCTCAAGCCAGATCCAGCAAAGATTGCTGCCGTTGCACAAATGTCTAGACCTACAAATGCACAAGAAGTACAACGATTTATTGGCTTTATCACGTACTTGACGAAGTTTCTGCCGCAGCTGTCAACAATTTGTGAACCACTACGACGTCTAAGTGACAAGGACGCAATCTGGGAGTGGCAATCTCAACAAGAATCAGCGTTCAACCAAATAATTCAGCTGGCAACAACCACCCCTTTTCTAAAGTACTACAATGTAGAACGCCCAGTCACAATACAGTGTGATGCTAGTTCGGTTGGACTTGGCGCTGTAATCATGCAAGATGGACAGCCAATCGCATTTGCATCCAGGGGATTGTCACAAGCCGAACAACGTTTTTGCACAGATTGAAAAAGAGTGTTTAGCAATAGTTTTCTCCTGTGAGAAGTTTGATCAATACATATGTGGCAAACAAGGGTTTTTGTTGAATCAGATCACAAGCCCTTGGAGGGTTATCTTCAAGAAACCTCTCGTCACAGCCCCAAAACGACTTCAGCGTATGCTACTGCGTCTACAAAGGTACGACCTTCAAGTTCAGTACAAACCGGGCAAGGAAATGTACATAGCCGACTTACTTTCTCGATCCTACCTTCCGATAACAAACCATTCGAGAGAAAAGCCATATCTCATTTTTACTCTGAACCGCGAACAAGAAGTCTACAGCGAGTTTGAGCAGATCAACATGACAGAGCATCTCAATGTCACAAAGGGAACGACTGCGGCAAATCCAGAATGTTACAGCTCAAGACGAAGCTCTCCAGACTCTCACAACTGTGATCATGACAGGATGGCCCTCAACACGTGACCAAGCTCCAATTATCCATCCGCGACTATTGGAACTACCGTGAAGAACTTAGTGTGCAGAACGGAGTTGTCTTCAGAGGATGCAGGATTATCATTCCGAAGCTAATGCGCCCAGAGATGTTAAACAGAATTCACTCCAGTCATCTCGGACCAGAAGCGTGTCTACGAAAGGCTAAAGATACAGTCTATTGGCCTCAGATGTCGCAAGAAATCAGAGAAAAGGTTAAGCAAGCAGTACTTGTAATGAGTTTGCTGACAATCAACAAAACAAACGATGCAAACACATGCTACTCCAAACTTGCCTTGGAAACGAGTCGCGATGGACACTTTTCACATTAAAGAAGAGCTCTATTTGGTCACGGTCGACTATTACTCGGATTTCTGGGAAATTGACAAGTTAGAGAACACCCAATCGCAAACTCTCATCGATGTAGCTAAGAAAAACTTCAGTCGACACGGTATACCTGAGATACTTGTCACAGACAATGACACCCCATTTGGGAGTTCTTGTTTAGAAAATTTTCCTCCGAATGGGAGTTTGAACATTGCACCATCTCACCTCGACACAGCCAGTCAAACGGGAAAGTGGAAGCGACAGTGAAGATTGCTAAGAAGATCTTGAAGAAAACTAAACCAAGATGACACCGACCCATGGAAGGCCATTCTTGACTGGAGAAACACTCCTACCGAAAATATGGCCTCCAGTCCAGTACAACGTCTCATGTCCCGCAGAACGCGAACGTTAATGCCAATCACCAACAAACTACTATACCCTAAAGTTGAAGATGGAGTGCAGGAGAAGATAAAACTTCGAAAGCAGAAGATGAAGCAATCCTTTGACGTCCGATCCAAAGAATACCCTGACCTGGAAGTAGGCCAGGACATACGTCTGAGACCCAACCCAGAGTGGCAAGACCCGAGATGGCGCCAAGGAGTAGTCACAGAGAAACTATCTTCCCGATCATACGTGGTCAAAGCCAACGATAAACTCTACCGCCGGAACCGGGTATTTCTACGAGAAACGCCGGAACAAACTAACACGGTTAAGCCTACAGATGCTACGGTCGCGAGAGAAGTAGACCTACCAGATTTGGCTGCGGATAGACCCTTGCTGGGAAAGGACCAAGCGCCAAGTTCCGTGTCGCCCCCAGAAAGCCCAGGAGCTCCGAGTCCATACAAGACACGGTCAGGTAGAGCAGTGAAAAATGCAGGTAAAGTTGTCGGACTAACTCATGTTAAATCCATCAAACGTATGCAATAAATTCAGTGAGTCTATCTTTCAGTTATTAATCTAACAAACTCAATTACTCCTAAAGTTATTCTGTGTACTCGATTAATATTAATGCAACGGAACAATTATTAATCTTTAATCTTTATCTGTATATGTATCATAATTTGTTTACGGACGAAACTTGGTCCCCAGGTAAACATAGGGTAATCAGCATCTTCAATTTGAATTCATATACTAAATACTCAATACTCATAGTAATCTTTATATGTAAGGGAGATGTCAGTGGTGGCTGTAATACGATGGTAAGTATTAAGTAGTTTTAAGTGTTTGAACCTAGCGCCCAGCGCCTTGTAGATGCAATGTAAGCCAACCAGTATGTACTGCGCCAGGTTTTAGCGACGCCTACGTCGGCCTAATAAAGCTGATGTTACCTCATGGAATGATCTCTCATTAATACCCTGAAATTCATCATAACGCATGGTGCCAGGTATTTAAAATGTCTAGTTAAGTTTCTAAGTTATTAGAAGTAGAGAAATAACCGGGGACTTGTAGGTTAAGCCTACGCTTAGGCAAGGTTGACCGGAGTAGAACCTAACTTCGAAATGCCTGATACTGAAAACGTGGTAGGTCAAGGCCTAGGACAGGTTCGGCCTAGTGCCTCTTTCCATGTGGAAACGCCCAAGGCGTTTGATTTTCAGTGCCCTGAGGAATGGCCCTGGTGGATTAGGCATTTTGAGAGATTCAGGAACACCTCAGGTCTCAACAACTAGAGTCCCCAGGACCAGGTGAACGCACTGGTGTACACTATGGGGGACGAGGCTGAAGACGTCCTGGTACGGGTAGGTCTGTCTGAGGAAGACATAAATGACTACTCCAAAGTTGACGAGGGGTTAGAGAACCACTTTGTTGCAAAGCGAAACGTAATTTATGAGAGGGCATGCTTCAATCAACGAAATCAACAGGTAGGAGAGTCCATGGAAAGTTTTTGTGACAGATTTGCATGCCCTGGCCAAACATTGTGAATATGGTCAATTAAAGAAGACCTGATACGTGACGGGTGGTCATAGGTATTCTCGACAGTAAATTATCGGAAATTCTACAAATGGATTCCGGTCTTACATTAGAGAAGGCTGTAGCGAAGGTCAGGGCCAGCGAGACTATCCGTAAACAACAGGGTGTTGTTAGACAGGAAGACCCAGCCAAGGTGGATGCGGTAAGAAAGAATACAAATAAGGGGAAGAAAAGTTCTTATGTAGGGAAGCCTAGGCCTAGGCCTAAAACATCAGAAAAATTCTGTCCAAGTGTGGAAAAGAGCCCCACCTGCAGAGAAATGTCCTGCAAGGAAGGCCACCTGCAACAAATGTAAGAAGATAGGCCATTGGGCAGCGGCATGCCGGTCCAAGAAAATTGCAGAGGTGGGGGAGGGTTCAGTCCATTCAGAGGATGAGGGGCCAGACTTTCTGCTATCGGTGAGTAGCACCAACATGCATGAGCAGGTGAACGCAGTGTCAAGCAATGCATGGTTCGCAAGCTTAAAAGTAAACGATGTGACAGTTAAGTTCAAAATCGACACTGGGGCCGATGTGAGCATTATACCTGAATCGGTTTTGAACAAACTCTCCTCAGATACCGGTACCAAGCTACGAAAGGCAGACAAATTGCTTTTCGGCCCAGGAAAAAGTCCTCTATCTATTTTAGGACGAGTGAAGGCTTCTGTAGTTTGGGAAAATCAGGTATCGGTGCAAAATCTCTATGTCATGGAGGGGCATCCAGGAACCACTTCTAGGTCGTCCTGCAATTCAGGACCTAGGTATGCTTGCATGGGTAAATGGCATAGGCCTGAGGGACATAGAACCTATGGGAAACGGAAACGTGGTAGACAATCAGCTGTTCGAAGGGCTCGGAAAGCTCGAAGGAGAATACCACATTAAACTGAAACCTAATGCAGAGCCTTACGCTATATCGGTGCCGCGACGAATTCCTTTACCTCTTCGTAGTCAGGTAAAAACGGAGTTGGAGAAAATGGTTCTAAAGGGAGTCATATCCCCTATTGAAGACCCAACACCGTGGTGTGCCGGTATGGTAGTAATTCCCAAGAAATCGGCGCAAGATACCTAGAGGGGTAGACTTGACCCAACTGAACCGGTGTGTTCTTAGGGAACGATACCAACTGCCTCGGTGGACGAGTCGTTAGGGCAACTAGAAGGGGCCAGATATTTTCTAAACTTGACGCCAGCTCAGGGTTCTGGCAGGTGCCTTTATCGAAGGATTCTGCTCCCCTGACAACGTTCATAACCCCGTTTGGCCGGTTCTTCTTCAACAGGCTACCATTTGGCATTAGCAGTGCCCCAGAGCATTTCTCGCGACGGATGTCACAAATCCTGGAGGGCTGCGAAGGAGTCATCTGTCAAATGGACGATTTTTTGGTATTCGGCGCGACGAAAAGCGAGCACGATACCAGGTTAGCTAAGGTCGTAGGGAGGTTGAAGAAGGCTAACATCACTCTAAACAGAGAAAAATGCATGTTTGGGGTAGACCAGGTCAAGTTTCTAGGAAACGAGATATCAAAGGACGGTATAAAAGTAGACGAAGACAAGGTGCAGGCCATAAAAGAATTGAATAACCCTGCAGATGTGTCGGAGCTGCGAAGATTCTTCGGAATGGTCAACCAGCTGGCTAAGTTTATGCCCAATCTTGCAGACGAGAGTCAACCTCTAAGAGAGTTATTGAAAAAAGATAATGAATTCTTATGGACGCCCGTTCACACAAAGGCATTCGAGAGCATAAAAGACATGCTTACGAAAACTCCCGTGTTGGCACTGTATGATCCTAACATGCCAACTAGAGTTTGTGCGGACGCATCATCATATGGGTTGGGGGCTGTGCTACAGCAACAGCAAAACGGTATGTGGAAGCCAGTGGCATATGCTTCACGGTCGATGAGTGAAACGGAGCGCCGTTATGCCCAAATAGAAAAAGAGGCTTTATCGATAACGTGGGCGTGTGAAAAGTTTTACTCAGTTCGTTAATGGACTGGACTTGTTATCCACACGGACCACAAACCACTGGTACCAATTCTAGGAACCAAACCCATCAGTGAGCTTTCGGCGAGACTGCAGCGTTTCCGAATGAGACTTATGCGGTACACGTTCACAATTGAACATGTGCCAGGAAAGCATTTCTACACAGCGGATGCCCTGTCACGTGCTCAACACCAGAAGGGAAGCTCAGAAGAAGACGTCTTGTTCCAGCAAGACACGGAACTGTTCGTACAAGAAGTACGCCAAGAAATCCCAACAACCGACCAAAGACTCGAGGAGATCAAGCAGGCACAAATGAAGGATGAAGAAATCCAAAGGCTGAAAGAATACGTACTAAGAGGCTGGCCCGACAAGAGAAACGTCGACCCAACATGCTTACCATACTGGAGGGTGCAAGGGGACCTTGCAGTCCACGACGAGATCTCTTCATGGGACCTCGAGTAGTTATTCCAAAGAGCCTGCGAAAGCAAATTCTTACCCGCCTCCACGAAGGTCACATGGGAATAAGTAAGACACAACGCCGTGCTAAAGAGACGGTATACTGGCCCAATATAAATGAAGAGATTCGAGCCTTGATCCAACTCTGTTCGAATTGCATCGAGTTCAGAAAGAACAAGCCAGAGCCAATGATGCCGACCCCGTTTCCTGAATCCCCTTGGGAAAAGGTGGGGATCGACTTCTGCGAAGTAAACGGAAGGAAGTACTTGGTAGTCGAAGACTATTTCTCAGATTTCCGAGTTTGTTCAGATGACAAAACCTCGAGTTCTCTTGTGATCTCTCGTCTAAAATCAATCTTCGCACGACACGGGATCCTAAAACGGTCAGATCAGATGGCGGCCCACCGTTCAATAGCCACGAATTCATCAAGTTTTCAAATCCTACGGCTTCAACCACGAGAAAAGCAGCCCGACGCACGCCCAGAGCAACGGTTTAGTGAATCGGCGGTAAAAGCAGTGAAGGAATGCTAAAGAAGTCTGAAGACATCCATCTGGCGATACTCAATTATCGAAAACACTCCTCTCCAATGCGGATATAGCCCAGCTCAGCTATGCATGGGACGAAATCTTCGAGGAACTCTACCAACTTCACCCCTTCATTTGAAGCCACAATGGCCAAATCTGAAAGAAGTGGCAAAGAGAGGAGGAAGCTATGAAAATCAAACAGAAACAGCACTTCGACTCGAGACACCAAGCTAGAGAGCTACCAAAGGTAGAGGTTGGTGATCGGGTCTGGGTTCGAGACAAACAGGCTTACGGAGATGTAGTAGGTATTGGTCCCGAGCCACGATCTCTGCAAGTGGAAACCCATCGGGTATACTCCGCAGAAATCGGGCCCACGTGATTCCGGCTCCACCCAGGAAGAATACCACAACTTCCTGTAGAAAGGGAACCTTTAATCCTATCCCATGTTCCATACCAAACGACGCTGTCACCAGTCCCACCTGGAAGGACGACCCCATCAGTCCTACCTGGAAAGATGACCTCCCCAGGTCCATCCCGAAGGACGTCATCGCCTAAACAGGTCCGGGAGACTTCTCCAGCTACTGTGTCGCAGAAGCAGACGTCAGCCACACGGAGTGGCAGAGCCGTCAGACCTCCCAAGAAATTAGACCTGTAGCTCAGTTCTAGGGATTTAGTTGACTTAGTTATAACATCACATAATCGGTTGAAACGTTACTTAGTTTAGTAGAAGCCTTCAGCTATAATGTTCTTTCCTGTTTCTTTCATCTAGTAGCTATCAATGATATTTAAATTTGACTTGTTTTAATTAGTCATAAGGGTGTATGGTACATTAAACATTTTAATACTTTTATCCTACATGTAGTATTAGTATAATACTTTAAAAGGAAAGGGAGATGTAATACGATGGTTAGTATTAAGTAGTTTTAAGTGTTTGAACTAGCGCCCCAGCGCCTTGTAGATGCAATGTAAGCCAACCCATGTATGTACTGCGCCAGGTTTTAGCGACGCCTACGTCGGCCTAATAAAGCTGATGTTACCTCATGGAATGATCTCTCATTAATAACCCTGAACTTCATCATAACGCAGTGGCTACACTGATTTCATAATTATCTTGTAGGCCGTGACCGCCATATTCTGTATGCAGAGGTTGGCAGTTCGGACAATAAAGCAGTTGTCAGATCAAGCATAAACATGTAACACCGGTGGTTACTGTTAGTAGCGGCGTAGACAATACTGGCATGTTTGAGAGAGCAGATTTGACTCTTACAGTTTGCGTACGGTCAATCATAAAGGAAGCTATCCAGTTTAAGCTGGACCATTGATCCCATAGAAGCTAGTTTGCATAATAAAATATCATGATCAACTGTATCAAAGGCCCAGTTAGCAGGGGTTAGCTCCATTTAGAATTCATGAAAACAATCCAGCCTTCCCCGGGGTTAAGCATTTACGTAGATAGGCGGACATTTGAATTTTGTGTCGAGCTGTAAGACAAGAAAAGTTGTCATTTCTTTCATAAAACAAAACAGAAACTGTCCCACGACCTAGGCCCAGATGTAAAAGAATACGAAGTGTCTATAGCCACGAAAATTTCGTGCCACGAATTCGTGTGGCCTGGGCCTGGCAGGCTATTAGCAGGAAATTCGTGTGGCCTGGCCGTTGCAGACTATTGGCACGAAATTAAACTAGTATACGAAATTCTTGCGGCCAAGAAACGTTTAGCTAACAACACGAAAATCGATCTGGCAACAGCGGAGGCCGTGTGGTTGGCCAGAGGCCCCTCCCAGCCCAGCTGCAGCAATGTTTACGACAAGGTCTTGGATTGCCGGTTTAAACCGCACAGGGTGCAACGAGGATATCTAGACGTTAGTGTGTTGTGTTTATAGAGGGTTTTAACCGCACAGACAACACACAAAGACAAACGTCTAGATAGCCTACCCTCGTTGCACCATGTATATTTAAACTCCCCATAAGCACAAAACATGTGTAGGGCTATTATGTAGTTAGTATTTTGCCGCCACAAAGTTATAATTTCGATTTCCTCATAAAACGAGCTTTCATTTGATTCCAAACTCGACCGTATCCTTAAAAGTTAATATGTTTAATGGAATTTTAATTATTCAAACAAATGCAGAATGATAATGGATACTTCAGTTCTTTGTATTTTGCCGCCATTTTTGAGCTACAAATCCGATTGGATTGGATATTGCTTAACGTCTCATATTTGTGCAACTAGGCTAATCGAGACGAAGGGAGGGACGTATGGGATGACGCGGGGGGACAAGGGGTGGACAGACCTGTGCTGGTCAGAACCAGCCACAAGCATATGGGGAGGGCAAAGGTTCCCCACGTGCTTGGAGACAAGAAATTCGTGGCACGAATGCAACGTTGCCAGGCCACTCCCGGCGTTCTTGTTTTTGTGTCGATATCTTTTCATATATGTCCAAACACGAATTCGTGTCATTATCATTTCGTACAACTGGAGGCACGAATTTCGTTTCGTATTTTTCGTGTCGATATATTTTCATACATAAGCAGACACGAAATTTTCGTGTCGATATCTTTTGATAGATGAGCAGACACGAATTCGTGTCAATAGAATCGGCCAAAAAGATATTTATAGTGCAATAGTACAGGCTTAAGTTCCCTTATGCTATAGGCCTAGATAAATGATTCAGCTAACATTATGCATTTGACATGCCCTTAGCATTACCTAGCAAGCCCTAGGTCTGCACGACCTTGTTTTGACAGTGACATAGCCTACTGCACAAAGCACACGTTTTGATGACTCATAAGCCTTGTTTAGATAAAAAGTAATAAAATAGCCCTGTAGGCTATACCAAAATAAAATGGCCGAATTGACCAAAAATTAACAGCAAGAGTGCGAGTATCCTTTTTATTTCAATGATCCTACGTTCCTTGATAAAAAAAGGAAAACAAATTACGCGGTGACGATTTACATTATTTCTTGTCTAATCTGCCAAATTGGCGGCGGTGGTAAATAGCTTTATACTTTACTGCACAACGTACTACTTTCAAGTTCCTAGCAATTTGTAACACATAATAGATCCTAAAAGTTGTCAAAATTAGCCATGTCATGTCGATGTTGGCGTCAGCCGTCACCTACGATGCGATCTTGTCCAACCGTTTGACGCCTATTTCGTATACTAGGAAAACGCTCAGTTGGACGCGTTGTTGAGCGAGCACCGGTACGTGCAACATGACCCGAGTACGACATTCCCATAAGGCCACCCACACAGTGTAGGCCTAACTGGATATTGACATTGTACACTATATACTATTCCAACATCTTTGCATTGTACTAATTCACGTCATGCCTTCTAAAGTGTATCTTTGTATCTTCACTGCCTCCTTCATTTCTTAACATCATTTTTCGAATTATGATTACCAATAAGTCTTTAAGGTCTTGACCGATTTAGCTGAAAATTTGGAAAATAGGAGAGAATGTTGTACTTATTGACCCTGCAAAATTTCATAACGATCGGAACATTTTTATTTTTTTATTTTTTTATTTTATTTTTTATTTTTTTATAACCAACGATCGGATTTTGTTCAAAAAACTATACAGCAACCCGCCTAGGTGGTATGTACATGTGTGCAAAATTTCAGGTCGATCAGAGAAACGGTGCGACCTGTATCGAAGCAGTAACAGAAAAAAAAACCCAAAAAAACAGACATTCGAGCCATAAGAGTCAAGTGGAGACGCTCGCTACGCTCGCTCAATTAAAGAAAGAACTTGTGTGATTAATTGGATGAGCGTAGTAAAGACTTCTTGGGATTGTAATATTACCATGTAATAATATTGTAACCACACTGGTTATTTAGGAATGTTCTTATTAATTAAGATGCAGAACAGTAAAGTTATAAGCACGCCACAGGTCTGGCTTAGCCTCCCTTGCTAGTCAGTCTCACTAGTCCCAAGATGCATTGCGCCGTCCGCATTGCCAAATAACAAACCCCCAACTCGCTAACAAATAAGGGGGGGGTTTGCCGGGCAATTTCCCCAAAA
>JAMZAV010007483.1:0-34466 GCA_024449915.1 Sweltsa coloradensis
GATATCATCACTCATTGGCCAACAACTGTGTTGTCACTTTAGAGACTGCCAGAAACATGAAACAAGTCTGTTTTGTTGAGTTGAGATAAAAAGCGATGATTTGACAAGTGAATTTGCACTCTGGCAGTCTATACTTTGTACCTCACTTGTCAACAGACTATTATTTCTCTACACCAAACGCTAAGATTAAAGAATGATATAGTCGAGTATGTAGTCGAGCACCGTACCAAACATGCAGGACAAACCTCTTGAGAGAAGGGATAAAGGGTTTAGGAGTAATTCATTGTTCCATGAACTGACTTACAAACAATTACACCAATTATTGTGCGACGCGTGCGTTGGCGGCTGAATGTGACGACGTTCAAGACGATTTTTAAAGTTGAAGAATAACTTGCGAGCTGTGACACATGTCCACTTTTGTTCACTATGTTCACTTGTGTTCACTTATGTTCACTTGTGTTCACTTATGTTCACTTATGTTCACTTATGTTCACTTTTAGTTTTAACTTCACTTGTAGTCGGCTCAACGATCATAGGCTCCACCCACTCCTGAAATAAATAAATAACACTGTGAGTAACAATAAAATAGAAAAAGTAGCCTAAGGTACGTACAGTAGAGTTTTTTTAGAATTAGGTGTTCATGTTAATAAAAATGCTTAAAATGGGTACTGGGGCGAGGAGTACTAGGTTAACTACAGTAGTGAGAGCTAGTGTACTACATAGGTACAAACATAGGGCTCGAAAATTCCTATGCCTGAGTTGCCCGGGGCAACTAACACTCCGGGCACGGGAAACCATAATTTATAGTTAGTTGCCCGTACGGGCAACCAACAAATTTGGTTAAAAACTCGAATCGCGTAAGATTTCACTAAACAGAAACCTACTTTATCGACAGGCGACGATGCTCGATGTAGTTCCAAGACTTGCCACAGGCTGCACCACGCACCACTACAATCGCATTCCGATCCATATCGACCTATCGACTTTACCCATAATTCAGTATTCACAGCTGTCAAGAAAATGGAGATCTGAGACTTGTTTACCTTCCCCGTTTCGTGAAATTCCAACCACTTTTGACACTTTAAAACCATTGCGTAATATTGAACCATTCTTAACAGGATTATAACCACCCGAAGGAACTTCTTGTTGGAAATTTACAATCATGCAGGGTGAAGGACGGGGGAGGGAAAGGCGTGAACATATTTATCCCCACTTCGATTTTTCGGCATAAAAATATGGCACTAGCCGCCAGCCGCGAGAGGGGTAATGCAAAGATAGACAGCTCAACATGATTTAATGCCCCACTGGCTACAATGTCCTGCCAAGGTCAACCACAATGCCACAAACCTGCATAGATGCGAAGATAGATATTCTAGCAGTGTTTTATCCCCATCCTAATGTTATTTTCTTATTTTTATAGTTGTAAATTGTAATGAATAACATACCAATTTTATATCGTTTTTAATTTGATATTGAACACAGTAATTGGTAAGTTATCCAAATTTGTGTCTCTCCAGAAACAATGAAATGCATAATTTATTTGGGCTGTCTTGAGCTCAGGATGAAAAAGCTCCAAATGAATGACGTAGGAATTTGATAGTAAATTTCCGGTTAGATAACTAAATGAAACTAAAATCCAATTGTTATTTATATATATATAGAAAAAAATTTAAAAAACGCATTCGGTATTGTGCAATAAGTAGGGCTGCTCAGCCTAATATAATAATATAATTTTTCTGCGAATTACAGCACGGCAGGTCACAAAGCAGTGTAGGCCTACCCAACGGGACAAGAGTTCGATTCACACACTAAAGATGTCCGAGAAAGGTAGTAGTGTAGTGTAGAAGATTAATAAATCAACCACGTATTGCAGGGCTGCCACTGATATTTTTTTCAAATCCTGTTGGAGGACGTTAAATATCCGCAAATATCCGTGAAAAGTCTAAAAACTGTAATTTCATTGATCAAACTATGAAAATGGCTAAATGTGATGTTTATATTTGTTACCATCATAACCTAAAAGTTGCCAAGGGCCTAGGCCTATGCACAGACGAGAATAAATGAGCCAGAAATGCTCGTGGGTGCTTTAATTAAGATTGCATAAAAATGTAAAATGTTATTCATTTACAGAAAATCCATTTTAAACATAAAAATCATATTTTCTGACCTGGTTAAAAAATCCTAGGCCTAGGCCCTATGAATGTTACATCACAATTTTGACCTAGGCCTAGCCTAGGCCCATGTGTTGTGTTCTATAATAACATTGCAGAACTAGTAAATAACATTTTAATCATATTCTAATTCCATTTTTCACGTTTAAGATCACATAATCCAAACTTTATATAAACAAAAACGAAAGAAAACAATTTTGTAGGCTGCAATCTCCATTGTTTGTTCTTGGCTGTTCAATTTAACTTGCATTCTCCCAAAAAGCAACAGCTTGGCTGTTTCTCCATAAAAGCAGTTCCTACTACGTCTGGGACACGGCTCCGCCCCCTATCGAAAGTCGAATCGATTATCGCCCCGCCCTCAATGTTTACAATCAAAATTAGCCCGCGCAGATTCAAATATATACGAAAATAAGCATAGAAAACGTAATTAACAAAATATCCGTAAATAAGACTAAAAATCCGTTTATCCGTTTTGCACCTTTAATATCCGTAAACACGGATAAAATCCGTTAAAACGGCAGCCCTGACGTATTGTACCGAATAATACACTTTCATCAACAGGGGCGCATCAAGAATAAAATATGAATCGGAGCATTTTTGCTAGAAGTTATTATGCAGGACAGATTGTACATAGTAATTATATTTGTCGCAAGTCGCCCGCAATAAATTCCGAAACTGACATTGGTAAGTACAGAAGCTTCCCGACGAGCGTCGACGAGGTACCATTGTACCAACCACATTGCGCGAATGGCAGGTCAAAGCTAGGAAGCAAATGTTAAAACTTATGACATTATTATTATTATGTTAATTAAACGAGTGAGCGCAGTGAACGGAGTGATCTCCATTGAACTTAAACCGCCCTTATTCTGTTATTCTGCGTGTGTGTACGTTGAAAATCAGCCGAATCGCTGAACAGATTGCGCTGAAATTTTAAACATACATCCGGTACGAGTTTACTGAGAACTGCTAACAAAATCAGCTAGATCCATTGCGATTTAAACCTACAAGAAATAATAAATTGAAAAATAGGCTTCCAATGTTTAGAAATTATTTTAACGACAATGGTTTAGATTTTGAAAAGATATTTTTTGTTTGTTATTTACCTGGCTGTGAAATGCCGTGCCCATGCAAGGTCTGTCGAATGTTGCACGTCAAGGTACCCCCAAATTCCGCTCGTAGATTGAGTAAACCTTGCAATATTTTCACGTATTTCGTACTGGCTATGTTTACCATAGTAGGCCCTATTGCCACAGATGATGGACTACACTGCGTTATATGCTTTTCAAAACATGTTTAATAATTTTTGAAATACAATCCAGAAATTATAAAATCTTTCCCGACCAGGGGATTGAACCCATGTCTCCCACATTTCGGCTATAAGGGCGCTTTAGCCAACTAGACTAGGGAAACGCCTAACTCGTTGTTAGACGAGTGAGCGAGTCATGTGTTGAGTACCCAGGAACATTTGCATTTAAGTTTGATAATTATATTCGTATAAACAAAAGGGTATTTAAGTTTAGGCCATACTTTAGACCATAATGCCTCCACTCTAGCCTATGATAGGCCATGGAGGCCTAAAGCTGACGTTACACTGGGAAGTGAAAAGAAAAAGTGTGAAGAGAAAAAGTATCTTTTTAGAAGTAGAGTTAACAATGTAGCTTACGGGACTTTTTCCCGTTGCTGTTAAACTGGGAAGTCGAAAAGTAAAAAGTAAAAACTTTACGAACTAGTCGGACTTGGTTCGACTAGTGAAAAGTCCCATAAGATACATGCCAACTCTACTTCCAAAAAGTTAATTTTTCTCTTTCACTTTTTCTTTTCACTTCCCAGTGTAACGTCCGCTTAAGGTAAGGGGAAGAAAAGAAATGTTACCGGGTACTCAACACCAGTGGCGAAGCGTCGGGGTAGGCATTGAGACAGTGTCTACCCTACTCAAAAAATTAATAACGAAAAAAAATAATATTCTAAACGCTGTTTTACAAGTGAGAAATGGTTTTCAAACGTACGCGGGCAAAGCAAACAATGAACGCGTTACCTTTCTGCGCGGATGTGGACTCTTTCCATGCCTATGCACTACTTTTGAGACAACTAGGATTCTGTCTCCGAGCCTTCCCCTATAACACCCAAAACTCTATGGCCCAGCGCTTGTCCACTCCCCTCCACTTCCCCTCCTTCTTCGCAAGTAGCATAGGCAAATGAGACATGTCTCCTCGCGCTTCAGCTCGTGTTTCGGCGGCATTTTCGATTGTTGCGCGCATGGATACTATTATACACTTGAATAAGCGCGCGAGCGTGCTCGAATAAGTGTTACAGCCTTACAGCTTGAGTTGTTTTGTTATATTTAATATTATTCTGATTCTGAAAGGGCTCCAAAATTGCAAAAATATAATAGGGAGGATCGACAAAATGAAGTTTCCACTGTACAAAAACAACGTTATTTTGTTATTGCTTTCCGACTAATACTTTTTCTACAACGCACCAAACGCATTCTAAGACCTTGATTTTCAAAATTTTCGCCTGCGGCGCTGATGTTGGGGGGCTCTGCCCCCCAAACCCACCGTGCTTGGTTCCTTTCCCACGAATATACATGTACCAAAAGAAACATGATTCGTCTGTGTCTACCCTGTAAAATGTTCACGCTTCGCCACTGCCCAACAGATGGCATACTCACTCGTCGAACAACGACTTTGGTGTTTCCCTAGTTTATAACACAAACACGCCGTTAGATGTGGCACATACGATAAGAGCGCTGGCCCAAGACGTTCGGCGTCCAAAATCTAAATGAAATAAGCAAGGGAACCACTACGATTTGGACCCGAAAAAGTGCGTTACCACCATTTTATTAGGCCTAAAAAAAAGTTCGGGGGGGGGGGGCAAGTTCCCCCTCCAGATAATAGCCTATTTGAGTTTGGGGTGTTGTGTTGTGTGTTGAGTGTGTGTGAAATTGCAGTCTTGTTTATATGATAAACTGTTATCTATAATACTTCACAAACGACAAAATATTTGTTGCGAAGTTATATTCAAAAACTTGTAACTAATACAAAAACCATATTTTACAATCACTGATCAAATGATCATGTCACGAAGCCATTTCCAAAGTCATCACCTAGTAATTCTTATTCTCTTGTTTTATAAAGCGATGTCATCGCCTTCTGGAGCCCACAAAACAATTACAGCTCCACTGTGAGTGGAATGTTTATGATAGTGAGAAATCGCATATTCAGTCGGCCAATGACCAATCTTATCCGTAAATATATCTGTATGAGCAGCAATCAAAATAAATTAGATACGTTTCACTCAGTGGTATAAAATAAGATACATTGCCCGAACCATCAGCTAGTGACGTGGCGTGATGTGGGTGCGATCGTCGGGTTCAAGGTCACGCGTGTCCAACTGAACTATTTTGCTAATAGCTACTTGACTATTGATGTGAATTGCGTAAATGTTATTTGCAGGACACATAGAGATGGGTATCAAAAGACTCGTCTTGAAGTCAGGAACAAGAATAAAGACGTTTCAACCGCGGAAAATGATTTAGGTGGTAGATAACGGGGTCCAAAGGCACGTGCTCACGGCATCAATGCTTTTGCTAAGATGTAATATATTGTTTTCATACGACCATTGAAATACATAAAATAACGTATTCGTTTTACAGTCTACTTCATCAGTAACAACTAACAACTGATTTTCAGTGGGCCAAGCCAATCGTTCGGCACCGACGCGTGAACATGCGCCAACGAAAGATCGGTGGTATTAGATACAGGAAAACGCGACCCGTGTGAGACGCCAGGATCAACAAGATTACATCTGATCAATTATGTGTGTTATCAAATAAAAATAAGTTTTATCTACATCCAGCGAGAAACGTAGACCTAATAGTAATTCGTACATTACGTTACGTCTAATTATGGCAACAATTATCGAAATGTCTGTCCTGTAGATATGATCAAGACAGCCGAGTCCTATCAAACGATTTTACTTTTCTTGCTATTATATACACTATACCTAAAAAAAAATGAAAGTAGTAGTATAGAAATCATCATAAAAATCAACAGAATGCGATGTACATATTAAATTGTAATAAAATTAATTTAATTTCTGATTCCGTCCGTGGTGGCACATACTATTGTGACGCTGGCGAATTACACTACAGGAGGACGCGGATTCGAATCCCTCACAAGGCATAGTTTTTAAATTGTCCTTCACACTCATCTATCATTACTTATCATTTTGATTATCAAACTTTAAATAAGAAGGACATATTACAACAATATTCATCAACATTAACTCCTGATAACGAATTTTATAGAATTCTTTCGGCAACGATTTGAAAAGCTGTAAGCAAACCTCGAATAGCAGATTGTGTTTATGTAATTTGATGACAAGCACATCCGGTGTCCAGACTCCAGTTCCTACTTTTCGTCCTGCGTCCACATTTTTCGAGCGATAAAAACAATTTTTTTTTGCATATTTAAAACAGTAATGTGAATCTTAGCACGTTGGCCGATTTTTCAATTTCGCTCCCTTTTGGTCACACTAAGTCAGTAAACTTTGACCGGAAATGAACATTTTTCGACATTTTCTATGGACTTTGACAATTCGCGGGGGAAAATCTATGGCACAAATTTAGTTACCTTTCAGAAGGAAAAAACGAATCAAAATATATTGATTTTCCTGCCCGTAGTACGAAAATATATTGATTTTCCTGCCCGTAGTTCGAAAAGTACGAAAGTACTGCACATGACGCGCTCAGCTTGGTGTTTGAATCGCACCAAGCCTCTTAAATGGATTTACGGAACTTTTTAACTGTAGGCCTAGTGGAGTAGCTTCCAACGTCTCGGCCTACGGCTACAAAGCCACTCACAATTAACGAAGATGAGATAGGCCTAGGCCCATCACTGCCTAGGCTAGGCCTAGCTAATGAACCTGCCTAAAAAGTAAAATATGACCGAGAGTATGATAAAAAGCGGGTACGGTACGTAAAGTCGGTACAGTTATTGACTCATGGCTATTGTAAAAAAAAAAAAAAAAAAATTGTTGTTGGATGAGCGTAGCAAAGATTTCATTCTACTACACTGGAGAATTTCTTTTTTTTGTATTTTTGTGTGTCTGTGAACACGATTCCGGCTAAACCGATACTCCGATTGCGATGAAATTTTATGGAGACCTTCGAAATCTCTGAACTTAGAACTGCACCGTACAAAAAATCGATCAAAAAATTATTTCTCTTGAAAATCGCAATTTTACGATTTTATTCGTTTATCTTTTTCGTTTTTGTTTGTATTTTTGTGTGTTTGTTAACACGATTCCGGCTAAACCGACACTCCAATTGCGATGAAATTTTCTGGAGACCTTTGAAATCTTAGAACTTAGAATTGCCACCTTTTTTAGCGCAATCAAAAAATTATTTCTCATGAAAATCGCAATTTTACGATTTTTTTCGTTTTTCTTGTTTTTTCTGTTTGTATTTTTGTGTGTTTGTTAACACGATTCCGGCTAAACCGATACTCCAATTGCGATGAAATTTTCTGGAGACCTTCGAAATCTTTGAACTTAGACCTGCCACGTTTTTGGGTACAATCGAAGAAATATTTTTCATAAAATATCGTACTCTTAACGATTTTTTCCGATTTTTAGTGCGATATTTTCGTGACATTTGGGCCGATTCTGACCAAACGGGTGGGGCTACAACGTTCATATTTCACTTGGACATTAAGGTTATGGTGATTATGCTTTTTGAAAGAAAAGTTGAAAAGTTAACCAGAATCATAGAAATGAAGGTTTTAAAATGATTTTTTTTTAGGTTATAATAACAATTAACAAGTAACATAGAAACTTGACAAACAATCACTAAATTGCATTCAAAAGCACTTGCAAAGGAAGTGGCCTACAAGACTAAAAACTCAAAAAGTATCATCAACGGGGAAAAATTTTAGCAAATTCAAGAAAAAATTTTGTAAGTTGATTTTTTGTTGGAATTAATTTTGGGCCAATTGCTCTTAAACGGTGGGTACAACGTTCAATTATACATGGACTATAGTTAGGTGTAGTACCTTATTAAATGAAACATTGAAATTTAGCAAAATCCATGCAATATACTTTTATTGATAAGTTTTTTACAGTAAAAAGACATTCAATTTCACAAGACCCAACAAAATTACCTCGTTTGTTTTTTGTTTAATCTTTTTTTTTGCTAAAGTAATTATCCTGCAACTAACATCTTAAACAAGGTCAACGGCAAGCGGGGGACTTTGAGCGTTTTTGTAATAACATTACAGAATCATAGAAACTTGACGTATCGCTTTGGGTAAAAAGCCTGAAGAAAATTTGTCTACAAACTTAAAATTTTTTTCGATTTTAAGTCATTTTACGCGGCGGACTTAAGCATTTCCTAGTAAAGTGATAAAATTCAATTTTGTGACACTTGAATTGGTCTGGGATTAAATTTTGGCATGCAGATTTTTAAAATTGTCGAGCAATGAAAGCTGTTGATTAGTTTTCTGTACGATACTTGATCAATATCAAATTACTTTACCACCAAAGGTGGGCCAATTTAACTTCATGGATGAGCGTAGCGAGTGGAGCAAGGAAGCTTCATTTCACTACCCGGAAAATTAGTCCGGATGTTTTTTTTTTTTTTTTTTTTTTTTTTTTTTTTTTGTTTTTTTGTCTGTTTGTTAACCTCTATCCGGCAAACCGGGTATCCGATTGGAAAATTTAGGACCTTCGAAATCTCTGAACTTAGAGGCTTACGTTTTTGAGCACAATCGAAAAAATTTCTCATGAATATCGTAATTTTACGATTTTTTTTTTTTAAAATTTTCTTCGACTTGCCAATTCACCTAACGGGTCGATTACGAACTTTTCAAGACTTACATTGACATGAATGTTATGGTGTTGAATTTGATTATAAAAAAAATTAAAAATGTTAGCGAAAATCTCAGAAATTTTTAAACTTTTTTAAGTTTTTAAAGTTTTTGTCCAGCTTTTCTGCCATTTGGGCATTTCTGACCAAAGGTGGTTTTATTCATACTTATATATGGACATTAAGTTATTGTGTAATTTTGACGCAAAGAAAAATTAGCCAAATCATAATAAAATTTAATGTAAGTTTTTTACGTGTTAAATATACTATTGACAAAAAAAAAGAAACTTAATCTTTCACTAAATTATAGATTTTAAAAAACACTTGCAAAAGTAAAGATTTTTTACAAAAAAAAACTTAAAAGCTCATCCATCAAACCGGACTTTAGCTTTTCCTAGCTAATACTAGGGAATGAACGGGTAGTCAAAATCGGCGGGCTTAAGCTTAAATTACCTACCCGGGTCGATTAAGTTACAATGTGTGGAAACGCTTTTGCTAGCTACAGTTGGTAAAGCATAATACTAGAATCAGCTTTGAATTTTTGCGAATAATATTCAAATAAAGACGTAAACAAACATGACATCATCACCTACAACGTAGGCAGCAATACCAAAGCACTTACAAAAGTAAGAATCCCACACAAACTAAAAAACTAAAAAAGCTCATCCATCAACGCGTCGGGACTTTAGCGTTTTCCTAGTTAATTACTAGGGATGACATCGGGTAGTAAAATTCGGAACCGGTTCCAGCACTCAAATTACCCGGGTACCCGGGTCCCGTTACGTCACAATGTGTGGAAACGCTGTTTCCTAGGCCTACTAGTTGGTTTGAAGGTCATACCGACTGACTACGTTTCCGTCTATGGAAACTTTTGCAATAATTTTTCACAAATAAAACCGCTTTGATAACCAGGCAATGATCTTCATTCTTCATTACACCAAAGATTAGTTTACCAATTACACTGTACAGGCAGTGAAACTCTTTGTAGGTAGGCCTAGGCATATGCGCAGAAAGCAGGGGAAAACAAACACGCATCGAATGTGGGAAAATCTCTCACTACTATATCCCGCGCTGAAGCTCTCGTCGCAAGATAAGCCTGGAAAGAAAGAACATAAGCCCTGGACTGCGATTCTATAACTCTGACGGAGTTGGACCCAGGCGTTTTTCTACCGTAATCGACTCGTTGTGAGTGATCGACCCAGTTGAGGTTTATATCGTTGCGATATAATCCGTGACATCCGAGTCCGACTCGGTTATATTTGTATAAAATGGTGGATGATAAGCCTTGGCCTACACGTAAACACAACCAGATTATTAACTTTCTCAAACGAATAACAATAGTATGCTCAAAGAAAACCTACCTCTAGTAAGAGCCTACCCCCGAGAGTCCCGTGCATTCCCTTTTTTCATAAAATTATACCATTTAAATCCAATTTCTCCCCGATTGGAAATAATACACACATCTATGTCATTTAGAATATTTGACAACTGACTGTGAATCATTTGTTCACATTTGACCGTTCACTGCCATGTAAATCATACCTTTCGACCTCGACGGAGTCGGTCCCGTGACAGAGTTGAACCCGTGAAGTTACTGAATAGGGGCCCAGGAATAACAATCCTATGCGTCGTGATAACGAATTTCCTGAATCGGTTGAAAGATGATTGCATCGCGAATTCTTCTTCTACACCCAACCATCTTTGTCAGTCAGCTGTGAGTGTGAGTTGGTTGGATCGTACGCGCATCTCGTACTGCGCAGACGGCAGTGTCCAAGATTTATTGCCGCATCTTTCTCTCTTGCACTCACTCGTGGCATGGGCGCGACCATTGATGGGCGCGACTCGCCGAGACGGACGGAAACACGTGATAGCTTACAACGCGCTCTGTCGTCAACTCCAGTTACTCTTTAGGCAGCGGGCACGCTCCGCGGGAAAGACCGCAACCACGTAGCGTGTAATTTAAACTGGTGAATTAGCCTAAAAACGTCCGTGAAATATACCCGGATCTTAAAATTGGCTCCGGGTAATTTCTGGAACCGGGGTACCCGATGTCATCCCTATTAATTACTGTTACCTTAAATCAATTATCATCGATTCATCATTTATCAATATTTTCAATACCATACCGGTACTTGCAATGTATCGAAGCCGGGATTAGGCAATTGAAATTCTTAATTAGACCATTATTGTTATGCTAGAGGGTCTATTATAACCTTGTACGTTTTTAATTGTCTAAATTTAATCATGAGTATCTAGGGCGACGGTCGTTCTCCCGCAGCCAAGCGCACGCAACTGCTTGAAGGCGATGACTAACTTGACCCTGTTTACTCCTACCCGACCGAGTTGGGGGGTTTTCAGCCTGCACACGCCGTCCCAAAATATTTACAATCTTGAAACTCGGTATTTGACCTGATATGTGGTCCATGACCTTCAAAAAAAATCAGCCAATCCGATAACCCATTCTGTGTTAAAATAGTGCCTCAACTTGGTCTAAAAAATTCCGGCTGGCTGGGTGGGTGGGTGGCTGGATGTGGATTCTGACAGAGAGGAATACGAGCCTAGACAGAGAAAAAGGTACATCTTAGAACTATGAAACTTGGACCACACTTAGATGTACCTCAGACTAATGCACTTTTGCTTTCAAAACCAAAACCATTTCCGGGTTCCCACAAAATCTTTGAAATTAACTTTCCCTGATTTTCCCTGACAATTTTCTGAAATTTCCCTGACCGTGCAATGACGTCTTGACCAGACTAAAATGTTTTAAAAATACATTTTTAAACGGCCTTCTCCATCCCCATAGCCGCCCAACGCACTCCTTTAAGGCTGTGTGTTCACCAAAAACCAAAATCCAAATTATGCATAAAACAGTAGTTATAGAGTATGATCATTAATCACAGTCTTTTGAAAAGATCAAAATACATATTTTTTTTATTTTTTGGTCGATGCATTTTCCCCTATTGCGCTACTTTTTTTTAACGATTTTTGGTGCTAAGTTTTTCCAAAAGTATACCATTTGGATGACTGATATTTTAATTGTAGCTTACACTCATCTTTGACTATAGAATGAGGTATTTTGAATTTAATAGCTTTCGTATCTTAAGATCTTCCTTTTTTTCCTTTTGACGGTACAAATACCACAAAAATACCGGAAAATATAAAACACTGTAAAATGTAAGGTACCTATTGAAGATAACACATTTCAAAATACATCATTCTATAGTCAAAGTGCAGTGTAAGCTACAATAAAAATATCAGCCATCCAAATGGTATACTTTTGGAAAAACCTAGCACCAAAAATCGTTTTAAAAAAAAGCAATAGAGGGAAAATGCATTGACCAAAAAAATCTAAAAAATCTATTTTGATCTTTTCAAAGGACTGTGATTAATGATCATACTCTATAACTAGGGGCACTGATTTATGGTGAATAAAAAATCTGAATTTCGGTACTTAAAATTTTAAAAAGCGGTGTATAAAGCGGTGTTAATTTTTCAAAAGCGGTGCAATAAACGGTGCAAAAGCGACATTTTGTTTTGAATGTTATAATTTATGCGGTAGGCCTACACGCCAAACGGCTGCATAAAATTTACAAGGATTAACGCATAGGAGTGGGACTAGGTTTCAATGATGTAGATTGTAGAACCTAACATTTCTTCAGAAAAATGCCTAGGCCCTAGGGAAAACTAAACAACTAGGCTAGGCCTACCTAGGCCTAGCTTGTAGGCCCTCTAGGTAAAACTGAACATCTAGGCCTAGCAGGCTATCCTTAGCTTGCCATGAATAGGCTAGACCCTAGTCCTAGCTTGTAGGCCCAATGTAAAACTGAACAACTAGGCCTAGACCTAGGGGCTGCCTAGGCTGGGCTATCCTTAGCTTGCCATGCATAAGGTAGGCCTAGGTAGGCACACATTTGTATTTAGGCCTAGGTAGGCACACATTTGTATTAAGGCCTACCAAGGTTGGCCAAAAAAATGGTAGCCTAGGCCTAGGTCCTAGGCCTAGCCAATAAATACACAAAGCCTAGGCCTATGCTAGGCCCATGTTGTCTGTTTACGGATGATACGTAGAATCTTTCTTTATTGAATTCCCTTTCTCTGTCAAACACACAAATCGGCGTTTTTCCCATATTTATTTGCAGAAGTAGTCGTGAATTTCGTAAACAAAAAGTGATCATATCAAAAACACTTGACACTGACACGAGATTGACGATGCCGGTAAAAGAAGACGAAAAGTCGGTAACGGAAATAGAAAACGGCACCGCCTTGCAATGTTTTGTTTTGGTGAAGTGCCGAGTTTAGATGGCAACTTAGATCGATGTTTAAATCGAAAGTCGTACGAAGAAGTTTGCCGTAGTACCACCAAAGCAGCACTGTACACCAGGGTCGATAAAAACAGACAGCTTCTACAAAACAGCTGTTCATGAGAAAATGTCCGCTCCCGAAACGCTTTTTCGCCGTAGATGTGTTTTGAATTTAAAAAAATTGAATTTTGAACGGGAAAAAGCAGATTTATACTCGTTTTTCGCAATAATTTCGCGTTTTTGACAAATAGATCGGGATTTCGTGGAATGATAATTATTTCGTTTTATTTCGTGGTTTAAAAACACTGCCAAGGGGTTCAGATTAGCATAAAACATTGACATTTTGCAAAAATAAGTGTTCTTACTTTTTTCGTGCTATCGCGTTCACGAAAATCAAGGGCCTCTATCTATAACTTCTGTTTTATGCAAAATTTGGATTTTGGTTTTTGGTGAACACAGCCTTAAAGTCTCTGTAATTTGATCATTTTTTTTCATTTTTTTTTTTAGCAATACATACAAAGTATAACGTTTTAGAGCAATTCCGTCAAAAACAGGAATTTCAGGGAAAAAATCAAAATAAGTATTTATTCGTTTTTTAGCTTGAACGGTTTTGTCAACTCTTCTGCTTTGTTACTGAAATCACTAAAAACTTAAACACGTTTTCTTAGCATTATTTTATAGTTTTTAGCATGTTTTCTATGCGTATTGCAACAAGGATAGGATTATGCAAAATATGGTTAAGTTTGATAAATTGTAACTAGAGGGTGGATCTGCTAACAGAGTGAGTGTATGAAGAGAACTAAAGACTGGTGCTAGTTCTTTACAATTCCAAAGCTTAAATGTTGTAGGCCAACCCTCGACAATCCCACTCGCAAGCTTGCAATTTGCGAGTGAAAATTTGTTGCTTGCGAGTTAGCAAATTGACACTCGCAGATAACTTATCGTGCGACCGCGCTTTTTTTATGATCTAGCATTTGAATCGCCGCGCCTGCAATACAACTACCGCGCATAACCTGCTGCGCAGCATGGCCTGTTACCAACCACTCGCCAAAAAGGAAGTATCAAATAGTCAAGGTCAAGTTCCAGGCTACCAAACAACGCACGGCACGTAACGAAGAGACGAAACGGGAGACGGGGAGACGCCTAAACTAGGCGTAAAATCGACGCAAACGACTTGAAACCATTCTTAATTATGTTGTTAACTTCATCTGACGTTATTGGAGAGAAATATGAGAATCCACAGACAACCCTAAATCCCGTGCAACATCCTTCTGATAATAAGTGTATTAATGAAATTGTGAAACTTGTCGAGCATCTTGCAGACTTGCAAACGTCAGCTGCTAGGTAGAAAATTAATTAATTTTAGACCAATTAATGAATTGCACGAATGCAGACCGCATGGCATTTAGTTAACTAAGGTTGTATCTTCAAAATAATATCAAAAAAATAAAACATACGACGGAAGCGACTGTACGGCCGGGAGGAGCTGTCTTCCGGGCACGCGCTTTGTTAATTACGACTGCCGACAATCAAGTGTCATTGCAGCAGCCTCGCGCGTCCAGGCCGTTTGAGTGCTTGATAATCAGCTAAAAGTGAGGAAGGATAGATAGCTGGCTATGTCATTACGGGCTTTGTGGAAATAGACCGCACAAGAAATTCACTGTAGTTGTCTAGTAGTAGTAGAACTTGAAAAAATGGAACCGGTTTGAAAAGTCGGAACTGGATTGCTAGAAACAGTTTGGAACCGGTTTCCAGGTACCCGATGTCATCACTACATAAAAATTAAAAATATACAATAAGTGCAGTATTAATGAAATCGTGAAACTTGTCGAGCATCTTGCAGACTTGCAAACGGAAGCTGCTAGGTAGAAATTACAATAGGGCCTAGGCCTATAGGCCTTTCGCGATCTTGGATAGTTTTATGAATAATAATAAACGAAAGTAGTGTTTATTTTAACTATAAAATCAGTGACCTTGCCCATCCTCATGAAAACATTGACGTAAATCCAGCAGGTGGTAAGCCCTAGGCCTATGTGAACTCGCATTGTGCCGCGGTCCTAGGCCTAGGCCTATTTTAGACCGAGGATCGAACTTCTATGACGTGCAATATAAGCTTTCTTTTAAACTTCTTGCACTTTTAGAGGGCTTTTTAACAGTTACCCCGAGACTCGCAATGAAGCCAAAATAGTTTGAATTTCGAATACTTAGTTACTATTCGAATTTGGAATCGAATATTGGAAAATAAATAATTATTCGCGAATATTTGCACAGCCCTAGGAAAAAGTACTCGCCTGTCAGGCTAGTGAAATGAGATTTTTACTAGCCCGAGAAAAGTTTTACTAGGCTTGGGCAAGCGTCAATTTCGACCTTTGGCCACAACATTTAAAATCTGTTGGCACATTTTTTGTGAAAGTGGAAAGTTCTGAAGTAATTAAAGATTTTATAAATGACCTCAATCCCGAAGTGATGGCAAATGCGCTTGGCCTAGGCTTCTGATGGCAATACTTTAACTATCTGCCCAAAGTATAACCCAAAGTAAGGCTATGAACTTGCATTGTAGCAATGTGTTTAATAAAGCAAAACACTCACCTCCATTCAGTCCCTCCGGATAGCCACCTGCAGACATGAAGTACTCCTTGTTGACACAGTTGCGCAAACATTCCGGGATGCGTTCCAACGATTGCGCGCCTGATCTCGCTTGCCGCCATCTCGTGCAACTCTGTGCAAGACGCGTCAGAGTAGAAGGTGGCGTGGGGCGTGCAAAGCAAGTTGGGCGCGTCCTTCAGTGGACCTGCAAACACATTCAATAGATCCATGAACTTGTGCACAAACACTAGATCCAACTGTAGGCTTAGTCAATAATCTTTATTGATTTTTTTCTATATAGACTTACACAAATTACTGTTTTGAATATAAATCATTTCATTTTATCATACAGTCAAACTTTGTTAGGACGCTTTTGAAGGGACAAAGAAAAGTGGACGTCGTCAACGTGAAAACGCGGAAACGAAATTCCATTCAAAAAAATTAGAAATTAGCATTCTGTAATATCTTATATGTATAGTTAACCCTTTCCAGTACGGTTATTTTCCATTTATTTTACCTGGGAATACCTATTTAATTTCCAAGCGGTCAAAAGTAAAGCGAAACCATATACACTTGTGCTTGTAGCTTTGAAAGTTATCAACCAATTAACTTAAAATTTTCAGGATAGGTTTACAATAAAGAAGTTATCAATTAAAAAAATAAAACATGTCTGTATAATTATTATCGTGAATCCAATCCCAGCCATTATTTACGCCTAGGCCTACGCCTACACCGGCGCCGTCATGATTAGAAACTCCTGAATCACTTGAATCAACATCATCACTGTCAGAATCTCCCATTTCACTTGAACTATTATTAGAAATAGAAACATTATCATCGTTGTCAGAATCGCTGTAGTCACTCTCAAAAAGAATATTGTTAACAACATCAACAGTCAACTTCGGTCGCATAGCAGCCATGACGGAACGATTGACGGCCGGCGTGTTTACAAAACAAACTCGGATGTTTTTCATCGATGTATCAATGCGCGTTTCACGCCGGTAATGCAGTCGCCTCGATATTCTTACGCGCGGAACCTTCTGCTATCTAGCGGTAAAGATTTGAACTCGATAGGACTGCTGGTACCGGAGATATGGCGGGTTATTTGAACTCGCGCACCAACGACGTCCCAGGACGTCGTTGTACGGAGCGTCACGGCGATCTATCACGTCCCAGAGGCGTTGTTGTACTGGAAAGGGTTAAATCGTGTATTTCAGAAAGGGCGTAAGTCCACTGAGCATAGTTTTGAGATAAATGCAAAAAACTGTTTATATTTCCTTAGAATAATTTTTTTTTTATACCTTATTCATGATTGCATTTTATGTTAAGAGAATGTTGGTTTTATACAATATGAATTTTTTATTGGCAATTTAAGGGTATGTTTTAAGGGTCTGAAGATGATGGACATATGCCCTTTCTGCAATACATTCATACAAGATTCTCAAAACATTGCAAATAAATTTTTTGAAGCCACAAAATTGATGTATTATTAATTTTATTAGTAGGTAAGTATCAGTGTACAATATGTACACCTGAAGAACATAAAATTTGCATGTAGAGTAATGAAAACTTTTGTATGTACAAATACCACTATGGGTATCCAGCTTCTTCTTTTACTCGCGCACTGGCCACAACAGAATCGTGTTAAAGAAATCACGATGATCTTCGTCAATGTACTGGAACACTTTTTTGATATCAACTAGGAAAACGCTTAAGTCCCGCCGCGTTGATAGATGAGCTTTTTTGAGTTTTTTGTAAGTTTTTAGTTTGCGTAGGACCACTTTTCCTTTGCAATTGCTTTTTCAATGCATTGTAGGTGATTGTTGTCAAGTTTCTATTGTTACTTGTTAATTGTTATTATAAACCTAAAAAAACTCATATTTAAACCTTTATTCTATGGATTCTGCTTAACTTTTTCAACTTTTCTTTCATTCACCATAACCTTAATGTGCATGTAAAATATGAACGATGTAGCCCTACCCGTTTGGTCATAATTGGCCCAAACATCACGAAAAAATCGGGGGTGGGGGGGGGGGGAATCGTAAAAGTACGATTTCTATGAGAAATATTTCTTCAAATGTCCCTAAAATCATAACATATCTAATTTTAATGATTTCAAACGATCCCATAAAGTTTCATCAAGATTGGAGTAGCCGTTTGCCCGGTCGCAAGCCAAATATCACGGAAATATCACATTAAAAATCGGAAAAAATCGTAAAAGTATGATATTCATGAGAAATATTTCTTCGATTGCACCCAAAAACGTAGCAAGTCTAAAGTTCAGAAATTTCGAAGGTCCCCTACAATTTTCATCAGATCGCATATGCCGTTTGCCCGGTAGAGAGCGAACAAACAGACAAAAATACAAAAAAAACAACAAACAAAAAAAAACACCCGAGCTAAATTTTTTAGGGGGCCAGTGAAATTGAAGTCTTCGCTTCACTCGCTACGCTCATCCAACAACGATGTGGTGTTCTTTTATTTCAATTTAGAAAGCTCTGAATATCATAGCCACAAGCAGTATCTAGCTTTACCCAGAGATGGCGCAGCAAGTATTGCAGAAACGGCGCAAGTCCTGGACTAGCGGCCTTTCTGCAATACAACTCAACTTGATCAACAAAATTTTACCATATGAAAGAGCTGGACTTTCGCCCTTTCTGCACCAAAATGAAGGCCTATATTGAGAGATATGAAAATAGCCTCTAACTCATTTTCGTCTAAAACGTGACTTACGCCCTTTCTGAAATACACGATTCAGTGAGACAATCAAATACACTCAAATAGTATGGTTATTAATAGTTTAAATATGTGTAATTAAATGCACAACCGGTAAGTATGCAAGCACTAATCACGCCCTGCAAATACTTGACAGTACACGTTGCAGCGTTGACATCAGACATCTGTCCGCTCCTTCCCATTCCACTGTTGCACAGCTGAAACAACTGTCACTCGATTCCCCGCCGTGAGTTGCCTAGTCTCGTCTCTCTCGCACTCGCTAATGCCATCTTACTCCCCTCCCCTGCCGCTGTAAACGAGGTCGGCTCGCTTCGCTGAAACCTGAGCGGAACCCGAACAAACAACAAGCAGATTACGAGAGTCGAGTGTTTTCACTAGCACGTGCGAGATAAAATAAGGATGAGAAGATTACATCTCACTTAGGGATGACTTCGGGTACCCGAAACCGTTTGGAACCGGTTCCATTACGATCCGGTTCCCTTTTTTCGGAACCGGTTCTATTTTTAACCTAAAAGTTGCCAAGGTCTAGGCACAGACGAGAATAAATGAGCCAGAAACACCTGTGGTTGCAAAATTCTTAAACCTAGGCCTAGGCTCTATGAATGTTGTGTCACAATTTTGACCTAGGCTTAGCCTAGGCCCATGTGTTGTGTTATAATAACATTGCAGAACTTGTTAATAACATTTTAATCATACTTATTCTTAGGGACCCTTGATTTTCGCGAGCACTTTATTCGCGAATTTTCGCAATTTTGTTGATAAATGAAATTTGACAACAGATGTCGACCTTTGGTGACCTTGGCATTCAAATGGCGTCCGCGAGTTTTCGCGATTTTCGGCGTTTTTTAGGTTTTATGCGATTTTATTCATTTTATTACAAATTCACGAATTTTTCCGCGATTTCACAACTTTTTGCGATGTTTGCGATGTGTGTTCCCGCGCGAGTGTAAATAAAGATAAAGACATGTTATTTGTTTGATTTCAATAGACCTACACCTTGTTTCTTGCATCAGATGTGTTTCCAGGACAACAAAAGAGTTGACAGGCTGTCTGGGCCTAGGCCTACCTAACCTCAAATTCGCGATGTCTGAGGCACTGAGTTAAAGCTGTTTAATGTTAAGTCTACCATAAGAAAATCGTCGATGTGTCAAAATTTGAGAATAAGTGCCCTAACATAGCCTAAGCAATTCAAATAACACTGGACCTAGCCTAGCTAGGCCTACTAGTATGGAGCAGGTTTAGGGCCTAGGCCATCTTCAGGAAACAACACAGCATCCTTTTGGATACTACTGTTGTATCTAGGCCTAGTCGAGTTATGTCTGCAAAAAATGCACAGAAGAAATTTAACACCGAGATAATTTTAAAGAACCTTGGCCTTGACCCCAACCTACACATCTCAAGCCCCTAGCCTAGGCCTAGGTCTATGTAGGCTAGGCTACACTTCATTTTTGTATGACATTCATTGGTATGTAGTAGCTAGTTCATTTCCTAGGCCTATACCTACCACGATATCAGGCTCTAGTCTCGATTTTTTAAATGGGAACAGTAGCCTAGGCCAAGTAAAGCAGTTCTTTTAGGCCTAGGCGGAGGCCCTAGCTATTTTGGCATAGGCCTAGGTCTAGATTAGTGTCTTCCATTACATTCTTGTTATATATAAATGATAACATTACAATATGCATGAATGACACACAGTCACATGCAAATTAACTAATTTATTCACCGCTTTTATTTACCGCTTTTTGTCGAGTTTTGATTTTAACACCGACTTTTTGCACCGCTTTTTAATATTTTTTGTACCGCTTTGTGGCGGTTTTATTTACCATAAATTAGGGTCCCTACTTATTCTATTTTTCACGTTTAAGATCACATAATCCAAACTTTATGAACGAAAACGAAAGCAAACAATCTTGTAGGCCATTGTTTGTTCAACTGTTCTCACTTAGCAGTTCTTACAATGTCTGGGACACGGCTCCGCCCCCTATGTTTTCAATCGAAATGAGCCCGCGCAGATTCAAATTTACGAAAATTGAGAAAGAAAAATATGTGTAGGAACCGGTTCCGAACCGGATCCGGAGAGGGTGGATCCGGTTCCGGATTTTTCGACCCGAAGTCATCCCTAATCTCACTACAGATCACACTTGTTGTCGACAAAGTCGAAAATTTAAAAAAAAAACTAGTACATAATTGTATCAATCTTACGTACACATTTGCGAGCAAGAGTAAAAAAAACTTAATTTAACGGTAAGTAATTAATTAAATAAGTCGTGTTTAACGTGTGAAACGTCCGCGGAAGTGAAGATGTCCACCCGCGGCCCGTAGAATTCTCCGTGTCGCGGCAATGATAGCCTCGTCAGCCGGTCACGCATCACCCGACGCCAGGTCGCAGTTTCCTGATGGAAGATCGTAGGCTATCCAAGCTGGTTTCAGGCGCGCTTCTCTTTTTTTAATTGGACCGAATTGTTATGTTCTTACATCTGAATGTCATGCGACAATGACGTAAGAATTGCACAGCGCGGTCGTCTTTGTGAGTGCTTGCCGCCGCCGCGACCTTGATCGAAGACGGCAGACGAGAGAGAGAAAAAGATTAAATATGGCTTTGAAGACAACATGATAGAGGCTGGCTATGATTATGAAGAAATGGACATTGCATTGGCCATTGGGTGACAATGAAAATGCAATCCAACAGCCAACACGGAAGTATTTCTGAATGTGTTATGTCAGCTACCACGCTGTGATGCACTCGATGACAAAGAAGTGGATGAATGGGCGAATGGAACTTGCAATGCGACATCAGTCAAGAGCGGACAGACGCGGAGATAACCGCCCCCCCCCCCCACAAGCTACTAAATATTTATTGCCTAGATCACTGTCTATTGGCTTCGGGCCAAGCCTCTCGCTGTGTTGTTTTGTTTACGTTATGAATGAGATAAGATAAACAAGACCAGATACTCGTTCTAATTTATTCACACTTTACTCCAAGCTATGCCAGCTGTGTTAGTGTCTGACGTGAATGTGCGACCTTGCACATAGAAAGTCAACACTACAATAACATTGCTTTAAAATAACATGGTTTATTTATTTACATGCTTGTTTGCATAATGTTCATTGCCTGTTTTGCGACGAGTTGTTTCATTCCTAAATATTTTTGTAGCACACTTGTAAGAATGTGTGGGTGGCCCAGCGTCTACGCTACCGCTCTGACGGAGGGCTAGGAGGGAGGGAGTCTGATCTCGAGCTCGCAGACTTTGTACTGTCGGCGCCTCAAAAACGTGGTTAACAAATACACAGATGGCACGGGACCATGAATTGTATGCGTCGTAAGCGTGAAAGCGTGCTATCAGTAAGCGTCGTAACGAATTAGAAATTACAGTGTTAGTATGGAACTTGAGTGGGGCCACTCAAATTTCGGCGCGGAAACCATGAAAATGTCGTAATGCAGAGCGTCGTAATGAAGTTTGACTGTATTTAGGTAACTTTGGATTGCTTGAGTATTAGTAATTAATTTCTTGGTTAATAAACCATTCCGAGACTTCCATCCGGAGCTAGAGCCACAGTCCTTGTAGATCGAGGCGCATTCACTCAGGGTCTGTCTCACTCTCATTGGCGACTACAAAAGGAACAATCATGAAATCACCTAAAGATATGTAGCACTATGCTAAAGCCTATTAGTTTGATGTCAATCCATTCCATCGTGGCCGCCCAAGCATGACACACATGGCATCGCCCAGATTTGATTCCAAACACGGTTTCATTCCCATTAAAACTCAATGTGTAGTATTTTCAACAAAGTCTCTCAAAGGTGTTTTTTTCTATTGCGTATGTTTTCCCAATAAGTTTGACACTCATATCAACTAAGAGAAAATATAATTTCTACAAACTAAAGCTTGATTATTTTTGTGCTACTAGGAAAACGCTTAAGTCCGCCGCGTTGTTGGATGAGCGTATATGGTGCATTGAGATGCCATGTGTTACGCGGATTTTCTGTTGTTCTGTGAAAAAATCATTACTAAGTCGAAGATTTTTTTTAATTAAATTAAATTATGAACGATGTGAGCGTAGCGAACGTAGTGATTTCCATTCGACTTAAACGGCCCTTACGGTTTTTTCTGCGTGCGTGCGTGTGTGTGACGTTGAAAATCAGCCGAATCGCTGAACAAATTGCGCTGAAATTTTAAACGGACATCCGGTACGAGTTTATTGAGAACTGTTAACAAAATCAGCAAGATTCATTGCGATTTAAACCTACAAGAAATAATAAACTGAGAAATAGACTTCCAATGTTTAGAAATTATTTTAACGACAATGTTTTAGATTTTGAAAAGATATTTTTTGTTTGTTTTTCGCCTGGCCGTGAAATGCCGTGTCCATGCAAGGTCAGTCGAATGTTGGACGTCAAGGTACCCCCAAATTCCGCACGTAGATTGAGTAAACCTTGCAATATTTTCACGTATTTCGTACTGGCTATGTTAACCATAGTAGGCCCTATTGCCACAGATGATGGACTACACTGCGTTATATGCATTTCAAAACATGTTTATAATTATTTTGAAATGCAATCTAGAAATTACAAAATCTTTCCCGACCAGGGGATTGAACCCACGTCTCCCACATTTCGGCTACAAGGGCGCTTTAGCCAACTAGACTAGGGAAACGCCAAAGTCGTAGTTAGACGAGTGAGCGAGTCATGTGGTGAGTACCGGGAACATTTGCATTTAAGTTTGATAATTATATTCGTATAGATAATAGGGTATTGGTGGAAATCACTGTGCCGGAGGTTGCTGTTGTTGGCAGTCTTCAACTGAATATTCCGTGTGACTGCCGGGTCTTGCTTAATGTTAGATTGTTGGTCCGGGAGTTGTGTAAATGTTTAGGCCATAGTTTAGGCCAAAATGCTCCAATGTAGCCTATATGATAGGCTAGGGAGGCCTAAGGTAAGGGGAAGAAAGAAATGTTTACCGGGTACTCAACACATGGCTCACTCACTCATCTAACAACGACTTTGGCGTTTCCCTAGTTATAAAAAATTAACTTAATTTTTATAATTAAATTAAATAAAATAAAAATTTAACTTAATTGTTTTAATTAATCGTAATTTTTTAAAAAGAAAAAAATCGTAAAATTGCAATTTGCATAAGAAATAATTATTCGATTGCGCTCAAATTTAACACGAATATATTAATTCAAGAAATTAAGGTTCTGTAAAAAAATCATTACAATAGGATAAAGCATGTAGGTGTTATAAGTCAAAGAATTGTTTTAAAAATCGAAAAAAATCGTAAAATTGCGTTTTTTATGTGAAAAAATTTCCCGATTGCGCTAAAAACGTGGCAGTTCTAAGTTCAGAGATTTCGAAGGTCTCCATAAAATTTCATTGCAATCGGAGTATCGGTTTAGCCGGAATCGTGTTAACAAACACACAAAAATACAGAAAGAAAGAAAGAAAGAAAAAAAAAAAAAAAAAAACATTCCGGATTTTTTTCTACAGTGTAGTGAAATGGAATCTTCGCTACGCTCATCCAATTATGTTCAAGGTCAAAGCTTGCTTAGAAGCAAATTCAACTTTGCAAAGGGCAACCAGTCGCTGTGACATCACACGGACTTACCGCCCCCAGAGGGTCCTTGGAACACGTTGTAGGGCTCGTTCTCGTGAACGTCGAGTGCAGCTGCTCGGATCCGGCCCTGTTTCAGGGCGGCGGCCAGCGCATCGTCGTCAACCAGGCCCCCTCGAACCGTGTTCACCAGAAACGCTACTGCAAACAAATTAACAACAAGTCAGCAACGCAACGGGCAGAAGACACCTATCAGACTACCATCTTGTAGCATCTTTTTTAACAACCTTGTTTTACGAACTTTACTTAATATTTGAAAATTGCGCTCGTAGATTTTTCCAAAATATGGCACCGATAAAAAATAAAGTTCACAAAGTGCTATTTTCAATAATCATGATCTTTACTGCCTTTACTACATAATATCTAGTTTTTTAAATAATTAATTCAGATTAAGATCATGTAACATATCGCCTTGCCTGATTTGAGACCTGAGGTTAAAAATTAAATTGCGGCCTCGACTCTTATGGTCGATAATGTCCTGATTAAAAATTTCAAACAGAATTAAATCCCCTTTCCACAAGAAAGACAAACATAAACATACTAGTATGCAAATGTACGCACAGCATTTAAGTGGATTGTAGATTCTGTTCACTGCACACTGACGCCATTGAATGCATAACATTTAAAAGTAGTTGTGCATATTCTACATACTATTACTAGGGATGGGCGAACGTTCGAAATTCCGAAACTCGAACCAAACTTTTTTTGAAGTTCGGTTCGGTTCGAGTTTTGTGATTTATCAAATTACTAACTTGCTCCGAACTTTTAAACTTGCCGCTGTCGCGCGCGAGGAGAATCCTCCAATGGTGAGGCAGTATTATTCATTCGCAATCGATTTCCTGCGTTTATTTTCGATAATTGAAATGGAAGCAGCTCTCCACCAATTGCGTACCTTCTAATGTTCGACTAATCGATTCGCAGAGATAATTCGATACATCATGAATGTATCCACCAATGAGAAAGCTCTAATATAAGACGCCAAGACGAGACGCTGTGACATTTACGACGATATTTACGAAGTTTTATAGAGCAACAAGTATTATTTGGAATCACTGAACAATGATTAAGACCGATTTAACCACTTTTTATATGAAATTATGTTAGCAAATAATTTCTCGCAGGCAAGTTTAACCACATTTGCGTCAGCTTACACCCCTTTAATACGATGTCGATAAGCTACATAACCTCAAAATAGATCGTCATTTTACGTTTGTTATTCAAAGTTAGATAACAAAAACATGCTAATGCTCTAGGCCTAATAAAATTTAATATTTTGCGGTATTTAGACGAGAACTGGCCGCGATTTCACAACAATCTTTGTTGGGGCCTAGGTTAGGTTTTTATGGACTAGGCCTGGGCTAGGGCCTAGACCTGGGCTAGGAAACATAGGGAATATTTTAGGCTTGGGGGCTAAGGTTGGCTAGGGCTAGGCAAGTAGCCAAGTAAGGAAAAGCCTAGCCTAGGTTAGCCTAGAATATAGAAGATAATAGGAGTCTAAACATTTTTTATAAGCTCTTATCAAAAACCAAGACTTTGAATTTGGTAGCCTTGCCTAGGCTAGGGCTAGGCCTATGCCTAAATTTGGGGTTTGCTGTGCCAAAAGGGCTGGGCTAGACTAGACAATCCTGTCGATGAAATAGATCTCGATAGTAGGGAGATATAGCCTTAGCCTAGACATTAAAGTATGCCCAATTAAAATTTCTACATCCCTGTTTTGGTTTTAAGCAGAATTTTTTAAGTTCGGTTCGGTTCGAAGTTCGAAACTTTTTTTTACAGAAGTTCGAGTTCGGTTCGAAACTTAAAAAAACAAGGTTTCGCCCATCCCTAACTATTACTAATCTAATCGGGTGAAAAGAAGCTAACATTGAGTGGCCTAAACTTGGAACTTGTCCTTACCCAAATTAAAAACAAAAGATGTGACTTTTTGGCCCGATGAGTAAGAATTCATAAAATACTCCCAAGGGACAAATAAATACCAATCATGCTGAACTTACAACTTACAAGTAACAACAAGTACTGGAATGCAGGGAAAGGGCAAAGCAACAAAGGGGAAAGAACAAAATAAACAAACCCAATAAATACCATGAAAGAGATGGCCGATAGTACTCGAGGAACTACAGAACGAGTCACACTAAGGTAGCACTAGTATTATTTACCCCAAGAAGTCATAAATTTAACTAGATACGTACTACTATGTAGTTTTGAGAAACTAACTAACCAAATTAGCTAATCACTGTTCAGCTCTCAAAAACCTTTTCACTGTTGTTGACATTTTGTTGGATTGGCCTAATATGTCTTCGTATTTTTCTGGTCTGTAAACTATTTACGGTACTAGAAAAATTCTACCACAGACAGCAAAGGAAAACATTTCACAATAATACAGTAGACGCGAAACAATATCAACGTAATCGTGGTTTTAGGAAGAAGATATGCACCACAAAGTTAAGATCGACATAGGGCACTTGTGACAATGCGTGCTCATCTCCTTTTAAGTATTTTGTTAGATTTGCGTATCTAAAAAATGTTAGTACCTTTAGCCTACCGGGCCTCATTTGCTTGATGGTGAACTCGTTGATAAGGTGATGATTGTTTTTCGTTGAGGGTGCAGTGCAGCGACACGCAGTCCGACTGAAATAGCAGATCCTGTGGAGGAAGAAAGAGAACATGAGATCAGGCCAAGCAGAGAAGGGGGCCGGGAAGTGTTTTGACTAGTGGCGGTCGCTTGACGTGATTCAACGACTTTCTTCGTGATTGTGCGGGGAACGTGAATGCTTTGAATAGGTACCGTGAATTTGCGTGATGATATAAGTCACGCGTGTATCGTGACACTAAATGCTCCAGCGCAGAACGAGCCCATCTCATTAGCCAGGCCGGGCCACCCTCCAGTCCTCCTACTCTTGGCTTCCCTTGAGTTCGCACTCTGCCCTAAAATTCAACCATGAAAAACGTGGTAATGTCTTGTGGCGTTGCTTTGCCCACGGTGTTTTATGTTATGCGTTTGGATATAACACCAAATTGGTCAGTCCGATCAAGTTGTTTTTCCCCGTTTCCAAAGGGAAAAGTCGCCAGGGGTTTTAAAACTGGCTATTGAAAATTAACCCTAGGAACTTGAAATTTGAAACCCAAAACAAATTTACTCGTGTACCCTGCCCTGGGCCATGAAATTCCAACTCGTAACCCTTCTCGTGGAAATGGCCCCGTGATTAGGGGAAATTTTTCCCCCTGAAACAATGGTGAGCTCTGGGTCGTCGTCGGGGAACTTTCCCCTTCCCTTTGACTGCCTCTCCGACAGCAACGACAACGACAACACGGACGGATGGTGACACAGACGGAGACGACCACGACGTGGGGGAACGCCTGCCCTCCCCATAAGCTTGTGGCTGGTTCTGACCAGCACAAGCCTGTCCACCCATTGTCCCCCCGCGTCATCCCTTACGTCCCTCCCTTCGTCTCGATTAGCCAAGTTGCATAAATATGAGACATTAAGCAATATCCAATAATAATAATAATAGCCCTGACCTATGTACAGGATCATAGGTACTAAACACTTGCCTATTGAAGTTGTACAAATGACGATTAGTAGAGGCATGAAAATTTAGCGTTTTAGGTTATTGATGCTAAATCGTGAGTATAAATTCTTAAAAACGCTACAAAATGCTAAATTTACTGAAAATAAGGTTTACCTATACCAATTGAGAATTGGTTTAGCATTGTATTATAACGTTTAAAGTGATTACATTGAATTGAAATGTTCCTATACTAAAGCATAATTTGAATTCATTCCCCATTAAAAATACAAGAAACTTTTCACATTTTGGGGTTTTGGGGTTTAAAGAAGAAAATTAATGCTACAAATGCTAAATTTGGAAAGATCAATGCTAAAATTCAGAGTTTAAATGCTATTTTCATGGGTCTAAGGTATTAAATGAACTGGGGGAAAATATAAAACTCTTACTCAAATTCATAAAAATTACAATACCATCAAAAAAATTGAAAGGTCAGCATAGAGATGAGAACAAAACATTTTAAACTGCCCGTCCCGTGCCCCTGGTTTGAATGGGCAAGGCGGTGAAACAGCCGCATTCATCCTAGAGGCGGTAGCGAGGCTCAGTAGGCATCCAACTACGTCTTGAGTGGTGACGTCACGCCTGTACGTTTTTTATAATATTGCTCGAAACTGTTTAATTATTGACCGATTTTCTTTTTTTCTAAATTCCTAAAATAAAAAAGGCCCAAGGTTAACTAACGTTACGGACAATGCAATGGATAATATGACTTTGGGGTAACTGTAAAATATCGTTGATTTGTCCAAATTTAGAACAAGTGCCCTAAACAATGAACATGGCCATAAGCATTCAAATATAAATGGACCCTAAGCCTAGGCATCACCACGGCTAGTATGAAGCAGGTTTAGGGCATGGGCTATCTTCAGGAAACAACACATGATTGGACATAATGATTCCACGGTTGTAACTAGGGCTAGGTGTCCAGATTTTCAAACCCAAAAAAGCGGGACAAACTTCTGGCGGCTGTAGCGGGTGTCTGGGGGAAGCTCCAGCCGCCGGAGGCCTTTTCGCCGAAGGCGAATAAAAATTTCCCCCATACTACAATTATTTGTCATGTTTTAACTGAAAAATGAAAACTCGGGGGGTTTACCTTAACGGATAATAACTATAGAAAATGTTGCTTTGCAGATGTAAAAAAACACTTTGTCATTATCAGTCTCGTGTCCAACAAGATAAGGAAGTCCTTTTTAACATCGTCATTGAAAACACACGTTTAGGCGGCGGCACGTAAAAGTGAGGCTATGAAGTAAAAATATGTTTTCAAATCAAAATTAGTTTCCCCCACCATTTAATTGCTGCTAATAATAATTAAATATCAAAATTGCGAACTATATATTCTTCTGTTTAAATACAATCAGTTCTACAAATAGCAGGCGAAGTAGGCTTGCTAGCACTCTAAATTTTTTTGATATTTTTTCCTCACGACAGCATTTTAAAAACGATCTGAGCAAGCAAAGGGCCCAAGGAAAGGGTTTTTTTTGGGTGAATTATCAAATTAAATATTTATTGTGATACTACAGTTATGTTTTATCATGTTGCTCGGCTGCAAAACGACAAAAACTTCGTTGGGGCTCGGGACAATTCGTGTAACTGATGTCGTCAACCAACCCCACTCCCCCCTTTACACTCCGCCTGCTGATGACGCAAATTTATTCGTGCAAAGTCAAGGCCAGCAGAAAAAAGTGTATACAGAAAACGCGTAGTCCGTAAATATACAGCAGACGAGCCACGAGCTACACGTGAAATCGGTATATTTACAAAAAACGGGACAAAACAGCGTTCCCGTTAAAAAGTTGTCGGGACAACCGGGACAGGTCCCTAAAAAACGGGGACGAATGGGACACCCTAATCTAGGCCTAAGTTAGGCATTGTCGAGTTATGTCTGCAATAAAATGCAGCCCCTAGCCTAGGCCCTACACTTCATTTTTTTATGACATTTGCGGTACGTAGTAGTTACTATACTTTTATTATATAGGTCTAATTTAATTTAATTTTAAATTTTAAATTTTTTTACTTCCACTAAAGATGGTTTTACTAAAAAACAAATTATGTTTTCCTGGTTAGGTTATTATTATGTACAATATGTAAATATTTTTTATACTTTTTAGGCCTAGTCATAATGAACCAAATTCAATGGCCAAGTAATTTTTTATGATTTTGAGTTTTAACATTTTTACTTTTTTTACCCGAAAATGGTTTGGGTTGGCGCTCGTCAACAGGCAAAATGATCTTTCTTCTTTCAATGCGAAACAATGAAAAGATTGGCTAAAATTCTATATCTCACAAAATTCACAGCCAAAAACTTTTGAAGGAGAGCTTGGCTGCCGTTTTTTTTTTTTTTTTTTTTTTTTTTTTACAAATTTTGTATTTGGGGGGGTCTAACCTACAGAGGTCAGACACATCTCAAGGATGCAGATTCAATTTTCTTTAATAGCCTACAAAAGTTCATTCTAAAACATAAGAGGTCATCTTAGTTCTAAAAACATCAGCGTAGATAATAACCTGAAATAAATAGCTAATGTTTTGTGCAGTTTTTGGAGGGTCGAGACTTTGGGCACTTGCCGGGGTGACCATTATATGGTAATGAAACGAACGGCTACATCCTGATTTATATATTTCCTATTGAAAATATTGATCTTGGTTGGTTTTTCACTCACTCGGAGCACCGGAGCATAGACTGCAGTCACTGCGATGTCTCAAGGTCACAGTCACATGACTCCCCCACCCCAATTCCCGCCTGTCACAGCAGCTGGCCGGTTGTGCAAGCGCTATGCCCTGCCAGCTCATTTTTTTTTATTTGGGGGGGGTCTAACCTACAGAGGTCAGACACATCTCAAAGGATGCAGAATTCAATTTCTTTAATAGCCTACAAAAGTTCATTCTAAATCATAAGAGGTCATCTTAGTTCTAAAATCATCAGCGTAGATAATAAACCCGAAAAAAATAGCTAATGTGTGTGCAGTTTTGGAGGGTCGAGACTTTGGGCCCTTTCCGTGTGACCATTATATGGTAATGAAACGAACGGCTACATCACTGATTGATATATTTCCTATTGAAAATATTGATCTTTGGTTGGTTATCACTCACTCGGAGCACCGGAGCATAGACTGCAGTCACTGCGATGTCTCAAGGTCACACGTCACATGACTCCCCACCCCAATTCCCGCCTGTCACAGCAGCTGGCCGGTTGTGCAAGCGCTATGCATGCCAGTCATTCATCAGTTTAGCACTGGGCAAGCAAGCAAGGTCCCAGCTGGACGTTTTCCCGTATTTATAGGCCTACTCTTTACACTTTGGGGCTCCATTCTGTAATGAAAATTGCATGTAGACACTTGACAGTAGATTACCTTTGGACACCAGGACACAATTGCAAGAATTTAAAATCATCTGGAGATAAATAGGGCCTACAGTTTGTGTAGCTTGCTGCTTCTATGTAATATGTGGGGGGGGGGGGGGGGGGGACTCCAATTGCTTTAATATGTGGGGGGGCTTAAGTACCCATATTATTTATTCATTTAATTTATTGCACTTGTGTTGGTGTAGACAGTTTTGAATTTAAATTTGTACCCTTGTTTGTTACCTTGTAGGCCTAAAATAGTAGCCTAAATGGTGAATTATTTTGGCCCCCCTGCAAAGGCTATATAGCTAAAAAGCAATGCATTGAAGCTGCACAAAAATTAATTTGGTAGGTAATTAGATTGCATACATACTTAGGGCCTACTAAATACAAAAACAAAGTGATTTGAGGGTTCGAAGATTTTTGTTTTTGGTACTCGACTCGATACTCGCGAGTAGTTCGCTACTTGGATTCGACTCGAATTCCCGCTTTCCACACTTCCTGTGGAGTTACCCTGATGCTATAAATACTATTTTTGTAAAAATGAATGCTACAAAGCCAAAAAATGAATGCTATAATTTCACAGCTCAAGAAAGCTTTTGGGCTTCAAGCAGATTGAAAACATTAGAGATGTTATGGTAAATATTTATGTAGTATAATCTCTGGAAAAATCTCGCGAGTGGTAAGGCAGGACGAGGGGGGGCATTCCCCAGCACACTGCCACAAGTTCGGCAGAAAGAAACAAAGGACATTATAAATAATTAAATAGATAGATAAACTGATCGACGGGAGCGCGTAAATTAAACCAGATAACTAGCTTAAAAACTGTGAGGCAAATACAAAAACTGAAAAAAACGTAGAATTTCGATGGTGAATAGTAAAATCGTACCCAAAAACCCTCGAAATTCGTACATTGTACGACCAAATTGTACAAGTTGGCAGTATGCAGCCGTGTCTTGAGAGACTGCAAGAAACAAGGGCTTGGGCTTTAAGTCTGTTCCGAGTCAAGGTTAGAAGCAAACTGACAATCATCGCTTCGTGGCCTTGCCCCTCTACAGACTTGACATTACGCCAAGGAATGATCTACATAACATGCAGGATAAACCTATTAAAAGGGAGGATAGAGGGACTACGAGTTTTAACAATTGTTCCAGAACTACGGTACTTACAATTGATTCAATTATTGCGCAATACGAGCGTAGGCGGCTGAATATGAGGATTGAGATGCTGAAGAATCACACACGAGCTGCGACAAACAAAGTCAAGGTTCTCGAGGAGTTGCCTTGACAATCATGCAGGTTCCCCCTCCCATTCCTGAAATGTAAAACAGTGACTATAGGCCTAGTAAGGATGCACAGCATTAAAATAAAAAATATAGACAATTATTGGAAGGTAGGGCCCCATAAAAGAAATTATAGTTTAAACAGTAAATTAAAAATTGGTTCCCCTAGACACTTGCCGATGGATGTAATTGTAATGTAAATTTCTAGTCTCAATAGGCCTACATTAACAATAAAAAAAATTTGGTCCACAATAGCTTACCTATATAGGCTAGGCTACGTTTAAAACAGAAATGTTGATTTCAATGCCCAATGTCAAATTAATTACATATTTTTTGGAGCTAAAACTTGCATAGGCTCTAATATTAAGAATGTTTTCCGATTTTGCTCTAATTTATTAAAAAAAAACTTGATTATTGCCTTAATTTGTTACTTTTTTTTTTTTAATTAAATTAGTCAAATTTTGCATTATTTAGTGAAAAGGACGCTCACAAAATTTCAGAGAACCAACAAAAAGGCCAAACTCACATTTAGTAAAAATTTTTTCAGTCAAAAATTACTCACATACAAAAAAAAGTGTCAAGTAGGGCCTACAGTTCAAACCTTACACACCAAAAAGCAATGAGTTTCTGAAAGAAGGGCCAAGCACGCATGTACACTTTTACATTTGTGAATTCTTAATTCATAAACGTACACTGCCCCATAACTACATTTCCTTGAAAAGCTGGCACTTTTGTCGTTGGTGTGGGCCAGTTTTTTTAACACTGTTTTTTTTTCATAAAAACAAAGAAAAACAACTTTTAATGAGAAATAAATATCAACTCATTTTTAAGTACTAGGGAAACGCCAAAGTCGTTAAGACGAGTGAGTGAGCCATGTGTTCAAGTACCCGGTAACATTACCTTTTTTCTTCCCCCTACCTTAGGCCTCCCTAGCCTATCTTAGGCTAGAGTGTTTGCATCATGGCCTTACGTTGACGCACCCTTATACCAACTAAACTCAAAACCCTTTTAATTATACCCATTTTATTATAATCAAACTTAAATGCAAAAGTTACCGAGTACTCAACACATGACTCCCTCACTAGTCTAACAACGACTGGTGTTTCCCTAGTCTAGTTTGGCTAAAGCGCCCTTATAGCCGAAATGTGGGAGACGTGGGTTCAATCCCCCCGGGTCGGGAAAGAGTTTGTAATTTCGGCACTTCTATACCTGGGGGGTCCAACTTATATTAACAACTATTTTCGCTAGGTTAGCGAACTTTTCGCTGGCTACAGTGCGCCGCGCTAGTTCTAGGATCAATCGATAAGAGCGCACCCGAAATCCTTTCCGTTCCACGTCTATACGTCCGCCAGGATGGCGGGCGTTTTAGCTTGTAAAAGTTGGACCCCCCCAGGGATAGAAGTACCGTAATTTCTAGATTGTGTGCAGAAGACTTGCGTTTTAATTCCCGATCGAGTTGAATTTTGTAATTTCTAGGTCGTATCAAGGGCCTAGGCCTAGGTCTACCTAGCCCATAGGGAACTCTTTCGGTTGGTATGGACGTTTTTGATCAGTAGGTAGGGGAGAAGGTGGAGGGTTGGGACAGGAGGAGAAATGGGACAGAGACTGTATCTTTGGAGGGAATTTCAATTTCTGGTGTCTGGCACCATCTGTTGGTGGCTTTTGCAACTACTAGAACAAATATGAAGTTTCAAAGAAATCCACCAGGTGGGAACAAGTGTTATTCCCCAAAATGGCTGAATTGGCATGTCCAAAGTAAATGTCAAAAGCCTATTTATGAACAGGATATTTATTAATAAAAAAGTTATAACATGGTAAGATTAACTAAATTTAAAACAAGATGTAATCTATCAGTAGAAATAAGAGACATCCCCGAACATAATATAAATGGGATTAAACCACTTATAAGAGATTTGTGTGGTGGAAAGGGTTTTGGGGACATCTTTTTTTCAGTAAGGGAAACAAGAATAAGAAGGAAGGGGACCCCGGGACAAATTATTATGGTTTAAAATT
>JAMZAV010007484.1:0-30984 GCA_024449915.1 Sweltsa coloradensis
CCATCTCGAACTAAAGTCGGGTTGATAGTTTTCTTAATTTTAACAATTCATTGTTCTTATTTAAATTTTCTAAGCATTTTTTCATTTTTTTTGCAAAAAAGTTGATTTACGTTAATTTTAATGAAATATTCGAATTAAATCATATCAAATAGTTATGTTATTTGTTCTTCAATCCCTCTTAAAATTGAGGTACAAGTTCGATTCAAAAACATTTTGGCCTAGTTATGACTTGATAAATAACATACACTATATATAATCCCCAAATGTTGAAAATTACGCGATTTAACTATCACTTATAAGAGTTGCCATATATGTTATGTCATTTTCATCTTGGAATGTAAATTGAAAACCTCAGTGAGGGTCCTAAAATCTCTCTATTGTATTCGCTATGGGCAACTCAACCTTTTCAAGACAAATTCCTTTTGAAGGTTACACTGGACTCTGGAGCATTTGCGGTCTGTATAAATTATGGTATTGCGCAAAACTTAAACAATATAACTATATTATTTCAATCTTATCACTTAAATGATAAGTCGAGTCAAAATGGACTACAGTACTACACACATTGTCTAGCTTGCATTTTTCCGGTTGTTTTAGTTTTTTGTGTGGCGATTGTGCTTTAGTTTCAAATAAATGTATTTATATACTATTCATGAATTACAAAATCGTAATTAATTATGTTGCTACTTGTTACCCATGATCCTGCGATCCTCGTTCGTATCCAGGATGTTCCTGCAAATTCTTGTTGTAACTGTTATCCATGAATATAAACTAAAAAGGCATACAATAATTACATTTGTCCCCTTGTAAATAAGTTGTCAGTTGCAGTGATGTTGAGTTGCAAGTCAATGAAAGACGGCGGTGCCGCGGTGCCGAGTTCTCATTGGTGTAAAAAAAAAGACTGGATGAAAGCTAATGTTGCAATAATAACTTTACGTGACGCTAGTTCGATCCTCTGTCCGTGTGAATTAGCTCTGCATCTGGCACCGCGCGGGCTATCGACTCTCATACGCTGCCGCCCACTTCGATTGTACATTGTTTATTGTTTGGGGGAGGGGTGTTGTCACCAACCCGCTTTGCCTTATTTCTTATGTGCGTAATTACCAGTGGCGCCTTTACGTTATTTGGTGGGACCATAGACGCTGAAAATTTCCGGGGCCCATGCTATTCACAATCAATAATATGAATATTTATGTGAGAGTGCGATAAAGTGAGACAAAAATTTAAAAAAATATTTTGGACTACCAAATTTATATTTAATACGATGGTAATGGTAAAACGTAAAAAATCTAACACTCGACTTCACACAACCGAACAACCGGACAACATACTACAAATGTTTTTTTCAACTACGTTGTTGGATAAGCACGTATATTTGGTGCGTTGAGCCGATATGATTGACGATGATACAACATTGGCTTCTTTTGCCCATTGTAATCATGGATTTTTTTATGTAGTACTAATACAAAATTGAGTTTATCTTATATACTAAAGAGGGTATGGGCATGTCCATAACCGTATATACTAGCCAACCTAGCTGTCCCGTTATGGGACAGGTAAACCACAATAAACTAACTCTATATTTATGACCATACCAACCTGGCTGTGAATAAATAGCAGATTTCAACGAGTAGTTTTAACAACTCTTTACAATGATGTTCAAGAGAGATATTACGTTTATATTACTTAACATTGGTCAAATATACACAGGTCTTAGGTTAGAGATAGTTCAAGTCTCCTACAAATTTTATTACAATCGGAGTAGCCGAGTAGCCATGTAGGTGGTAGAGAACGAAGAAATTATGAATAATTTTTCATGTCATGAGATGTTCATATGAAATAATTCATCGAAAAGCTTGGCAAGCCTAAGTTCAGTGATTATTTTGAAGGTGTCCATAAAGAGTGCTATATTTTGAGTTCACGGGAAATTTGGGGCCACTTAGCTCGAAGTAGGGGGGGGGGGGGGCTAGCTGGAGGGGTTCTAGGCGCACGCCTTGTGCGCCTAGGCCTAAATACGCCCCTAATGACGAGTTGTATTCAGGCGTAATTCAAATCCTATACTCCTATAGCCCACCGCGAAAATAGCGCGGACGATTACAGGAAAAAAAACATCGCGCGCTAAGCAATTCTTTCAGATTGCCCAACTCACAAGCACCAAATGTTCACTTTTCGAGGGTTTGGTTTTGTTCTGGTCGTTCGTTCGACGTTCGGGTTATACAAATATTAGGCCCGTGGGTCCGGTATAGTATGGTTTCGATTCCCTACTGCTTCAAAATACCCCATCAATAAAATTATATCATTTTCTGATTAGAATTGTTAAAATTGTTGTTTGCCATTGTGCTGTTGATGAAGCGTCCATCTCATTATTAATTAATCACAAGGATAAAGATGTGCTATGACGATAGTAGATTATTTTGTGTGTACTCGCAGGGAATGCACCCTGTCAGAACACGGCTTTACCTGGGACAGTATGCAAGATGTTTTGGTTTTCTAACAATTACTCTAGTTTTACTTCCTTTTTGGAGGGTAGGGGATGAGGTTGAGGGCACAATGATTTTGAAGATGACAACACCAAAACAAAAGCTAATCGAGTTTATCCTAAAGAGCCCGTCAAAAAGAAGTATCTACCGACTGACAGAGGGGTTATAGAAAGGTGTGTTTGTGACATTAGGATTGGGCGAGGGGACAGAAAAGGCAAAAAATTGAGTGACTTTTGTTTTGTTTATGGAATACGGATATCCTATTATAGCACTTATCTGCGTTATTTTGTGAACGTTGTGACACCTCAATCACATATTTGCTTATATTATCAATGATCATGTAGTTGGTATAGTTTGATAAGTTTATTATACTGTTGTATTTTTTACGTTCCAATTACCATACAAAAGATAATATATTATATTCCCCTTGATTTATGATTAGTTACATGGCTACAACCATTTGTGTTGTCAGCAAACACGTACGGATACACTACTTCTCAGTGTAGGGGACTGTAGGGTACATTTTGTTTTGATTGAATAATACAATATTAGCAGATAATTTATGTGTTTGTATTGTGCTAATTACCATCATCCTCACCATCACCATCCACAACATCATTATTACGATAATGTTTTTACTTTATAAAAGAGACGAAATCCAGGTGGCTCCATCACGAATAAAATAATTGATGAAGATAACAAACAATCGCCAATTCTTCGAACTCATAGGTGTTTCAGTTTTTTGTCCGCGGAATAACGTATGGAAAAGATTCTGCTTGTTGTCGCTGGGGACTTTTGGGGATGGGGTAACTGTATTGTTCGTAACCCTTGCTTTCAGCGGCCTTGTCTCCTAGTCGAGTGGACTAGCCGCATTCCTACCGATCACGTGACCGTCCCTCACCCAGCGACAGTGACTACGTATAAGTTGCTAGCTAATCCGTAAGACCGAGAGCGCGCCAGCCCCTAGAGTCAAGCCGCAAAACGGCATATTTTGGTTTTTATTTTTTTTGCCTTATCATTTCAACTAATTAGTCGCTGAAACTTGGCCGTACCCAACATATAAGTTCAATACAACTGTGGAAAAAAAAATCCGTCCAATTGGATTAAAACGACGGGACGACAGTCGTAAATCCATTGTTTTCACAATACACATTGGTGATTTCTATCAAATTTACAAACAAAACTTTTAAAGATAGAAAAATAACATTGTGACTAGCTAATAGAAATTGAAATTATCTAGAGATTGACATATTTCAATCACATACACAATATCGTCTAATGGCCTATAAAAATGAGAAAGTGCACAAATCCAAGTCACTTCTTTTGCGTAGACACACACCCTTAAAGTGGCAGGAGATTCCAACAATGTAAACGGCGAGATTGAAGAGGAAGGTGATACGAACAATGTCGTAAGTACTGACACGATGGAATGCGTGTAATCAGTGATTCAGTGTTGTTTGACGTGTAAAGTTTTGCCGTGAAATCTGCGTAGGACGCAGGGAAAGAAAAAAGTGCTCATTTCGTCATTTGCACATCACACTGTTAATTAATTATGAAGCCCATATAATTATATTAGCATCTATAAATAACTTTAAGTTGTCGTTAAGAAGCGAAACGGGAAATCGCAGGACTTCCCACGACCACTTGTGGCATCTATGGTGAGTGCGTCGTGGGAATGAATGAGTCATGAATCCTTTCTAGGACGAGGCAATTTCCACCGCGGGTGTATCTGAAAATCAGAAGGAACAACTGTTTGAGGTTTCAACGGACAACCATTTAAAAACAAAATACAGTTAAGAACAGTGCTGCCGAGTTTTGGCATGGAATAAGTAAAGAATATCCCGTGTTAAGTGCTACAGCGTTGTTAGCCCTCCTGCCGTTTCCATCAACATATCTAGGTGAACTGGCATTCTTTACGTTGACCGTGTTGAAAACGAAAAACCGAAACAGGCTCAACCCCGAAAACGACTTAATAATGGCCATCAGCACCCTCAATCCCAGAATAAGTCTACTGATGTCAGGAAAGCAGGGCCACGTTTCACATTAAAAAGAGGTAAGGTCGCTTTGCAAGGTGACAACTTACAAAATTATTTTAAGAAAGAGCATAGCCAAGGGGGTACGTTATAGTTTTCACTTACTTTTAGGGGTATTTGACCAAAAAAGTTTGAGAACCACTGGTCAAAAGTACTGAAAATCAGTAAATTTATGACTTGAGTCGGTAGACTTTAGATACGAATTTATTTATTTTATTTTATTTACGTAAATTTGTACATATTGACATATAGACGGCGGTGGTCGCCCATTCGCTCAACAACGAACACAACTCCACAGCCACTTAAATCGTCAGATCAACTAGCTGAAGTATCTATGTGGCATTTCCCCTTTCATGATGGCTTCTAATCGGCTCGCTAGCGCTCGGCGTGAAGGATAGGAGCCTGAGCGTCTAGCGCTTTGCTATGCTGCCTACGCAAAGCTTATGTATGTCATTGGTATGGCCGCTGAAATAATTTCGACTTGATGTTTATCCTTCCTCGCGTGCTGTTATTCCGATCAGCGATCGTACGTTCCGTGGTAGAACGTTGTGAGCCTAAGACCTCCAACTGAATGACGTTGCGGCGCTCTCATTGGTCGAACGGACGCATAAAGCGTTGTGAACCTTAGAGACCGTCTCCGGTCGCTTGCTTACTCTGCAACCAGGGTACTTGCTCGGCGACCTGTTGCATAGTGGCTGACTTCAACTGTTGTTTTGTCTGTTTTGTGCAATTAGAATCTGTTTTAAAATCTTCTACGATATATGAAATTGTGTTTTTCTTGCGTAGTGTGAGAAGATCAACTTCGGAAAATAACTCAAGTTGCGTTTGTATAACTGTAAAGTTCTGGGTACCCGCAGAAGGAGTAAGGAACTTGTGCCGTGCTTCTTGCTTTCAAGTTAGAAAATACCTTCCACATACATTCGCTAGTGCTTGTAAACTGAAGTACTAGTGGAAGTTACAAAAAGGCGGAGACTTTTCAGTGTTAATAGTTAAATGAACCCTATTAAGCGACAGACAAACTGCACCCGTGAGTTAGTGAGTAGATTGCGAAGGTGGTTTATTGACATTGTACTTGTGGTGTCGGCTAAAACTTACGTTTCCAATATCTTTACATTCGGGCGTGAACCGTGTTCAGAAGCTCCACGATGCTTGACAGATACACTGTTTAGACGTTGTGTAAACGATTTCATTTAGTATCTTATCCTAAATCCTATTTTGTTTACCGAGCAGATTCTCGGGTAGGCATTATATGCTTTGAAGTCTTTCATTGCCGAAATGTTGATATATTTGTTTCTAAAGAACAATGAATTGATACTAGACTTCTTCTACTTCTTGATTGTTGACTTCTTTGTGTATCTTTGGGCGGGTGTCCATTATTTCTTCACCTTTAGAAGATCCTTGGCGGAATACGCTAACCACCCCGTCAGAGCCATCGCCGGCTCGTTGAAGCCGTTGTTTCTCATGATATTTGCAGTCTGGAATACGTTTAACTCCCTCTGCCAGGTTATCTATCTATTCGCTTCCGTCGCGGTCGTGTTTTTCCTTGAGTAACTCTGTTAATATTATAATCCATTCTTTATAAGTGCATTGCTATTTTAACATTGTTTCAATGATAATAATAAAATTCGATACACAAAGTTTATTCAAATCAGTCACAATCTTTATGTTCTTCATAGAGAAAATTGATGTTAATACATTATTTTATTTTTAACTGATTTAGTGCGTGTTTGACCTTCAGCTTACCTTTGTTCTCAGAATTTACCAAGCGTTGTTTTTGTTAGTGTTGATTTGGAGTTCTGCAGGGATAAGTTCTCGGTCCTTGAATCGTCTTATCTTTCTACCTCGTTTTTGACATCTTGGACATAATGCCGTTCATTTTGTCCATGACAGTCGTGAAAACTGTGTTTCGTTTCGTAGTGCTGATATTTGTTGGTTTATTTCTCTTCCGGATATGAGGTGTCTACATTCAATTCGACCTGTGACTGTGACCAACTGCCACCGTTGCTGTCCTGGATATCTTATAATATTTCAAAATAACGCGATGCTTATCAATTATAGTCTGAAATACTTTGTCAATATACTAATTCTGGTTGCAATATGCTTTTATATCACGTGGGACTGTGATATCGAGTTTATATACTACTTATTCCATAACGGCTTATACAAAAGATTTATTATGTCTCTACTCTCCAACATATTTGATATCGTTACATCGCCACACATTATTGTCCACGTTTGTCTTGACTTTATCTTTGATAATGATACTTATCTTTACTTTACTTTATACTTTACAATCTATCTTATCTACTCTAACCTCTTTGGATGAGTCGATCTCTTAGGCTCACAAGCTCTTTTGATGAGTCGATCTCTTAGGCACACAAACTCTTTGGATTAGTCGATGCTTAGGGCACACACTCTTTTTAACAGCCTGATCATATTAGAGGGGTTGAAAAATAAGGGTTGACTTCATGAACACCAAAGATAGTATAGGTACGAGTATCTTCCTTGAGCTCTCTGTACGTAGTATGACCCGCACTTTACATGCGGTGACGTCATGGGCTGTACTCTAGGATCGTTCTAGGCGGGTGTACTTCAGGTGTTAAGTATCTAGCGGAACTTGGTCACAGGTTGTATGGTATTATAGTGTGTTTGGCGTGATAAACTTCACGGGCGTGTCGTGGCTTAGATTTGATGAATAGAGAATCGAAAACAATGCGACCCACGAGTGGAAGCTTGAGAGTGGTGGACGCTACAAGTGGAGACGTTACTCCTCTGCAGCACCAGAGTACACGGGGCCACTCCGAGGACTGTGACGGGATGCACCCGGGCGCACTAGTGCAGCTCCCAGTCACTCTGGCACCGGGGAGGACCGGTCAACCTCGTGGAGAGTGCCGAGTGTGTCGGTAAGTCAGCAACATATCAATGACATCCACCCAACCAGGGGGATGATACTCAGATTTTAGATTAATAGCCATATTATCGCTATCGCACTCGCCTTTTAACGTGTTATTTGTTTTTTTAAGTTGTAAATTTGCAAAACTCTGTCGCCTTTTAAACTTCATTCCAGACCCTCAATTGATTTTGCAAGTCTGCCCCTCCCCCCTTCTCTATTGTCAGTTCTTGGTTACACTACTCTTCTAATTTCCCTGCCGTGGAAGCTGACCAAAGACGATTTCCTTTGAATTCGACCCTCTCCACCCCAATAAGTAAGGGATAGATACACCCCCGCTCAAAATGACCCTTTGATTTCATTCCAATATAAAGTTTATTATTATAAGGTTGTTGATGCCTTATCTAAAGATTGTTTCGAGTATATTGTGTAGATGGAAATATCAATAAAACATCATTGTCAGGGGTAGGCTTCAGTGTCCCGTACATATTTTGTTCTCCTAAACAATAATGTAGTATTTTCTAAGGCAAGTAGTAGACCTCGGGAACTAGAAGATCCTTGGCGGAATAAGTTAACCACCCCGTCAGAGCCATCGCCGGCTCGTTGAAGCCGATGTTTCTCATGATATTTGCAGTCTGGAATACGTTTAACTCCCTCTGCCAGGTTCCATTCTTTATCAGTGCTTTGCTATTTTAACATTGTTTCAATGATAATAATACTAGGAAGCTTCGCAAACGCTTTTTTTAGTCGCGTTGATGGATGAGCTTTTTAATTATAAAATGTTTATATTATTTTAAAATAATAAAAACATATAAACACGGCCCATACAAAGCAATCATTAGGTCTGTTGGATCTTTGATTGTTTGTAACAAGGCTGTGAGTAAGGTATAAAATCTCCTGTGAAGTTTTCATACAATGGCTGTGAGAAAGATCTAAAATTTATATTTTCGTGCTATTTGGGCGGATTCTGACCAAACGGGTGGGGCTACAACGTTAATATTTCATATGGACTTTAAAGTAAGGGTAATGTATTGACTTTTGAAAGAAAAAATTGAAAAAGTTAGCCAGAATCTATAGAAATAAAGGTTTTATTATTTAACACCTCAAAAAACTCATATTAAAACCTTTATTTCTATAGATTCTGGCTAACATTTTCAAAATTTTCTTTCAAACGTCAATACGTCACCATAACTTTAATGTGCATGTGAAATATGAACGTTGTAGCCCCACCCGTTTGGTCAGAATCGGCCCAAATGTCACGAAAATATCGCACTAAAAATCGAAAAAAACGTAAAAGTACGATATTCATGAGAAATATCTCTTCGATTGTACCCAAAAACGTAGCAAGTTTAAGTTCAGAGATTTCAAAGGTCCTGTCAAATTTTCATTAAGATCGCATATGCCGTTTGCCCGGTAGAGAGCGAACAAACAGACAAAAAAACAAACAAAAAAAAAGAAAAAAACACCCGAGCTTATTTTTTTGGGGGGTCGGTGAAATTGAAGTCTTCGCTTCGCTCATCCAATGATCTTGGTTTCAGTTCCTGCTCGATGTTTGTCAGTATCAGATGCCGACCAAGCCTGGCGTCCAGTTCCTGATGACGGGCTGCAAGATGGAAGATATCACTGTACAAGATGTCCCTCCAGCTTTAAGCACAAGAGGAATTTATCAAGTCACGTGAAAGACGACTGTGGACGACAAGAACCACACAAGTGTCTAGTTTGTAACACTAGGAAAACGCTAAAGTCCCGCCGCGTTGATGGATGAGCGCACTCCGAGGACGTGACGGGGCACCGGGGGGGTCTGCAGCACCAGAGTACACGGGGTCACTCCGAGGACTGTGACGGGATGCACCCGGGCGCACCAGTGCAGCTCCCAGTCACTCTGGCACCGGGGAGGACCGGTCAACCTCGTGGAGAGTGCCGAGTGTGTCGGTAAGTCAGCAACATATCAATGACATCCACCCAACCAGGGGGATGATACTCAGATTTTAGATTAATAGCCATATTATCGCTATCGCACTCGCCTTTTAACGTGTTTTTTTTTTTTAAATTTGTAAATTTGCAAACTCTGTCGCCTTTTAAACTTCATTCCGGACCCTCAACTGATTTTGCAAGTCTGCCCCTCCCCCCTTCTCTATTGTCAGTTCTTGGTTACACTACTCTTCTAATTTCCCTTTCATAACATATGATATTAAGCATCGCATTGTCGTGGAAGCTGACCAAAGACGATTTCCTGTGTAATTCCCCCTCCCCTCCCCCCATAAGTAAGGGATAGATCCACCACCGCTTCAAATGACCCTTTGATTTCATTCCAATATCAAATTTATTATTATTAGGTTGTTGATGCCTTTTCTAAAGATTGTTTCGAGTATATTGTGTAGTTGGAAATATCAATAAAACATCATTGTCAGGGGTAGGCTTCAGTGTCCCGTACATATTTTGTTCTCCTATACAATAATGTAATATTTGCTTAGGTTAGTAGTAGACCTCGGGAACTAGCACCAGAACCCTGTGCCGTCATCGTGTTTTGCCCTCACGATTGCAACAATATAACCGAGGTTCCCCGAGATCTGTGTGTGTTCCGCTGATACTCTTGTTTTACACACTCCAATGCGGTTTGTCACTGTTTCTTAATTACGTATTATTATCCGTGAACATGGAATGACGCGCAACATTTCTGTGAATCGGTTTCCATACGTAATTCACTTTAAAAACAATAGGTTGACAAAATTCTTTCCAATCTTATACCTTATGTGTTTGCTTATGGTGTTTTTTTGACGTGGTCTATAATTTGTTTCTGTTGACTTTTACATTTTATTGGAAGCAGAAATATCAAGCATATCGTCCGCGGTGGCACGTACGATTAGGGCGCTAGTCCAAAGCATATCTCTACGAGGACGTGGGTTCGAATCCCGCATAGTGCATTCTTTTGCTATCGTTCTTCATCGTCATCTATCACCACTCATCGTCTCGTATCGTGTAGCATTTGTACATTGGAAAACGTTAAGCAATAAAAATCATCATCGGTATCTTTGTTTTGTTGGTTGGCTTATAAAAATGATTGAGAGTAGAGATATTAAGGAAGTGCGCAAGAGAAGTAAAGGTCAATGCATTTTCTAAACAAACCTTCGATTTCTCGACTATAATAAGTTGGGGGGGGGGGGGGGGGGGGTTACAACGTATTGGCCTTAGTGAGGCGTAGAAATGTTGAGACTACATTTTAGTCGTTCAAGTACGATATTGATACGCATTTCTTTCCCGAATAATTTGTTGAAAAAATATTCTTATCAACTAACCTAGGTATATTATGTAGAATTTTACTAGACATGGATGCATAAACTCGGGAGTCTAATACGCATAAAGCGTTGTGAACCTAAGAGACCGTCTCGGTCGCTTGCTTACTCTGCAACCGGGTACTTGCTGTTTTTCCGATCATCGATCGTACGTTCCGTAGTAGAACGTTGTGAGCCTAAGACCTCCAACTGAATGACGTTGCGGCGCTCTCATTGGTCGAACGGACGCATAAAGCGTTGTAAACCTTAGAGACTGTGATAGTTGTGACAGCTGGGACTAGGCCCTACGCCATGATGATGACGTAGGGGTAGAGTCAAGGAGGCTGTGGAACCAGGCTGGAGAGAATATGGGATGGCAGTGGGACTTGAGGTGGGCGTGATAATTTCAGTTGGCTAGAGGTGTGTGAGGATGGACTACAGAATAAAATACGTTATCACCATACAATTTGGCATATGTTTCTTTATTTAATAATTACGTCCTATGTAAGTCCGGAACATAAGACATGGTGTCAGAAGTAATCGAACCAGCTCTAATTGATAAGTAAGTAGGCCTAAGTCATATTATCAAACACACGAAATTCTAGGCTAGGGCCTAGGCCCTAAGGCTCACAAAATGGCGGAATCCTTCAAGCCACCCCAAGAATTGTCTTTTGAAGGCAATGTGGCACAAAACTGGCGCAAATGGATACAAAAATTCAAGCTATACCTGAAAGCCACAGGAGGTGATAAAGATAAAGATGAATCGGTGAAAGTATCCAAATTACTATGCCTAATCGGGGATGAGGGTGTTAAAATCTACAACACATTCACCTACGAAACCGAGGGGTCAAGAACAAGCTTGAACCCGTAGTGAATAAATTTGAACTTTACTGTCACCAAGAAAGAACATTGTCTATGAACGATTAATTTTTTTTTCAATTATTCAAAAACAAGGCCAGACATTTGAACAGTTTCTATTAGAACTCAGAATGGCCAGTGCTTCATGTGAATTTGAGGAACAACAAGAAAGCCTAATTAGGGACAAGAACACCCAGGAACGCCTGCTAAGGGAACCGAGTCTAACCCTGGGAAAAGCCGCAGATCACTGCAGGGCTACGGAAGAGAGTCAACGTCAAGCGAAAGCTGTCCAAGGACAGCCGGTGGCCATCGATGCCGTCCACATTGATAAGAAGCAAGCTAAGTGGAGCAAGAACAAGTTTAGTAATAAGCAAACTGACCGAGCCTACCGTGATGAAGCCTCGTCTGAAAAATACACTTGCCGTAAGTGTGGATACGAACACAAGGCCTACCGATGTCCAGCATTTGGGAAAACCTGTGCCATATGTGGCAAGAAAAACCATTTCGCGAATGGATGCCCTACACGGAAAACCAAGAAGGTACCGGTACACACACTTCAAGAAGATGAACCAGGGATGCCTACCCAAGACTCGTCAGCTGATTCTGAGGAAGAAGAGGATCCTCACAACCAACTGAATGAACTCTTCATTAGCTCTGTTGAGCAAACAAGTAGGTGTAGGCCAAGCCCTAAAGGTAATGACAGGTCGTGGACTAAAACCATAATGGTAGAGTCTACCCCTATCACCTTTAAATTAGATAGTGGCACCGAAATAAGCGTGATGCCAACCAGTGTTCTGAGCAAATTGAACATTAAACATGCAGGTATAAAGAAAACAAGTTCAATACTGGTAGCCTTTGGCAGTGACAGTTTCAAAGTGAAACCTGAGGGTTCCATAACCCTAAATTGTTAAACCAAAAAAGGTATATGTTCACAAATTGAATTTGTTGTTGTTAATGTTAAGTCTTGCCCACTTTTAGGATTAAATGCATGTGTCAAACTGGATCTGATTAAGCGCATAGATAAAATTGAGGTAGAAAATTCCAAACAAAATGTGATTGAAACCTACAAGGATGTGTTTGATGGAATAGGTGCGATGCCTATAACCCACAACATCGAGGTCAAAGAAGGTGCAATTCCTGTAATTCACGCTTGTAAGCGTGTTCCTCTTAGTTTACATTCTAAACTAAAAGAAACTCTTGATGACTTAGAATCCAAATCAATCATACAAAAAGTTTACAAACCCACAGATTGGGTTCACCGACTAGTGATAGTGGAAAAACCCGATGGAAAATTGAGATTATGTCTTGACCCAAGTGACCTGAATAAGAGTATTAAACGTGAACACTATCTGATTCCTCGCGCTGAGGATTTAATAAATAATCTCCAGGGCAAGGTAGTATTTTCGGTACTTGACATGAAACAGGGATTTTTTCAAATCCCCTTGACAGAGGAAAGTGTAGTTCTCTGCACTTTCAACTCACCCTTTGGTATATTTAGATTCATGCGTCTCCCCTTCGGCCTTTGTTCGGCCCCAGAAGTGTTTCAAAAAACTTTCATGCAACTATTTGGAGACATTGAGGATATTGAAATATATTTGGATGATCTCATTGTAGCAGGTCGCACAGTTCAAGAGCACGACATGATCCTGGCCAAGGTACTGGAACGGGCTAGGGTCCTTAATGTTAAATTTAATGAGGAAAAATTCCAATTCCGAGTCCCAACAGTGTCCTACGTGGGCAGAATAATAAGTGCTTCAGGAGTGTCAGCTAATCCCAACAACATCAAACCCATCCTTAATATGCCAACCCCTGCCAATAAAACAGACTTATTGAGACTGCTGGGCATGACGAAATACCTGTGCCAGTATATTCCCCATTTATCACAAATCATTGCCCCCTTGCGTGATCTGACAAAAATGACACATTGTGGCAATGGCATCCAGAACAAGATGCCGCTTTGATAAAATCAAACAGTCATTAATAAATCCTCCCGTTCTAGGCATTTATGACAGTACCAAACCACTCGTGTTACAAGCTGACGCTTCACAGTCAGGCCTAGGGGCCTGCCTTATGCAAGGTGGGCAACCCCTGGCATATGCATCCCGAAGCCTAACACCCTCAGAGGTGCGTTACTGTCAGATAGAAAAGGAACTTCTCTCTATTGTGTTCGGTGTAGAGAAGTTCCACCAGTATACTTATGGCAGGCCAGTCAATGTGCATACCGACCACAAACCCCTGGTAACAATTTGTGACAAAAACATAGACAAGACGTCTGCCAGACTACAACGAATGCTGCTCCGACTATTAAAATACAACTTGCATGTTACATATGTACCCGGAAAGTTGCTTCATGCTGCAGATACCCTATCACGTGCCTATTTGACTGACCCAGTCAGTGATGATCCCACCCTAACATGTGTAGTTCACTCTATTGTAAAACATCTGCCAATGTCTGAAGCCCGGAAAACCGAGTTTAAACAGGCAACTATGCAAGACACGACTTTACAAACGCTGACTTCATATCATCAAAATGGGTGGCCCAAATACACGTCACAAGTTGATGACAATACCAAATACTATTGGAACCTGAAGGACGACATTCACACAACGGAAGGATTAGTATTCCTTCGGGACAGACTGATTGTACCACAGAGTTTAAGACCCTTTCTATTATCACTGATTCATGAGGGACACTCTGGCATCGAGCGTAGCAAAATGCGTGCTCGTAAAACTCTATTCTGGCCGCAGATGACTGTTGATTGATTGATTGATTGGATATTGCTTTACGTCTCATATTTATGCAACTTGGCTAATCGAGACGAAGGGAGGGACGTAAGGGATGACGCGGGGGGACAAGGGGTGGACAGGCCTGTGCTGGTCAGATCCAGCCACAAGCATATGGGGAGGGCAGAGGTTCCCCCACGTCGTGGTCGTCTCCGTCTGTGTCATCGACATTGAGGATTATGTAAACAAGTGTAAAACGTGTTTAAAGTTCCGTAAGACTCAAAGGAAAGAACCTATGATTGGTCATAGTCCATAGGACCTGACCGTCCTTGGGGAAGATTAGCAACAGATATCCTTGAATTGGGAACAAAAAATTACTTAGTTGTGATGGACTATTATAGCAAGTGGCTGGAGCTCATACAGATAAAATCCAAAACAGCATCAGAGGTTATCAACACACTTCAGTCTCTCTTTGCACGCTTGGGTATCCCGGACACCCTAGTCTCGGATAATATGCCATTTGCCAGCCGGGAATTTAAATCCTTTGCAAAGAATTGGGATTTTGAATCTGTTACAACTAGCCCTACATATCCACAATCCAACGGCCTAGCTGAGCGAGCCGTATCAATGGTAAAGGACATGTTACGGAAAGCACAAGAGGAAAACAGAAGTGTCTATGAGGCACTCATGGAATATCGTAGTACACCAGTGAAGGGATTGGGATTAAGCCCTTATGAAATATTGTTTAACAGAAACATGAAAACAAAGATACCTATCTGCTCAAAACTCTTAGAGCCTGTTATTCAAACAGGTATCAAGGACAAACTTACTGTGCGTCAGGCAGCACAGAAACACTACTATGATAAAGGACATGGTGTGCGAGAACAAACCTTGCTGACAAAAGGTGAAAATATTCTAGTTCAAAGGAACAAAACCTGGGAACCGGCACAAGTAGTAGCCATACACCCAACACCACGGTCATACATAATCAAAAATTCAAACAATACCTTACTGAGACGTAACAGAGGAGTCCTTGCCCCGAGTCACTACCCCCCAATGTTTTTAAATCCAGAGTTGTTAGCCTATGAAACAGTCAAAGACAACCCGCAACAAGGACCAATGTCTCCTGTGAAAGAAAACCCCAAAAGGCAAGTGGCCCCTGTTCCAAAACCCCATCCAACGATAACCAATCCTACTATCTCGGCTAGCACAAGCTGCACCCGTAGTGGCAGGAATGTTAAACGTCCGCACAGATATCTAAACTAATGTAGCCCAGTATCTGTATGTTTTGAAGAGTAAATTTAAATTGTTTTGTTAAATTAATTGAACTACATAAATGCCATGATATCCATATCTATGTATGTTATTGTTAATAATATGTATGGTTATAATCGACGTTATATTATATATTTATATATCTGATTATGTTAAACGCCAGTTGATACTGGTGAGTGTTTTTGGGAAAAACTTAAGTGGTGAGATGTGATAGTTGTGACAGCTGGGACTGGGCCCTACGCCATGATGATGACGTAGGGGTAGAGTCGAGGAGGCTGTGGAACCAGGCTGGAGAGAATATGGGATGGCAGTGGGACTTGAGGTGGGCGTGATAATGGCAGATGGCTAGAGGTGTGTGAGGATGGACTACAGAATAAAATACGTAATCACCATACAAAAGGCATATGTTTCTTTATTTAATAATAACGTCCTATGTAAGTCCTGAACATAAGACAGAGACCGTCTCCGGTCGCTTGCTTACTCTGCAACCAGGGTACTTGCTCGGCGACCTGTTGCATAGTGGCTGACTTCAACTGTTGTTTTGTCTGTTTTGTGCAATTAGAATCTGTTTTAAAATCTTCTACGATATATGAAATTGTGTTTTTCTTGCGTAGTGTGAGAAGATCAACTTCGGAAAATAACTCAAGTTGCGTTTGTATAACTGTAAAGTTCTGGGTACCCGCAGAAGGAGTAAGGAACTAGTGCCGTGCTTCTTGCTTTCAAGTTAGAAAATACCTTCCACATACATTTGCTAGTGCTTGTAAACTGAAGTACTAGTGGAAGTTACAAAAAGGCGGAGACTTTTCAGTGATAATAGTTGATTGGGCCCTATTAAGCGTCAGACAAACTGCACCCGTGAGTGAGTGAGTAGATTGCGAAGGTGGTTTAGTGACATTGTACTTGTGGTGTCGGCTAAAACTTACGTTTCCAATATCTTTACATTCGGGCGTGAACCGTGTTCAGAAGCTCCACGTTGCTTGACAGATACACTGTTTAGACGTTGTGTACACGATTTCAATTGGTATCTAATCCTAAATCCTCTTTCGTTTACCGAGCAGATTCTCGGGTAGGCATATATGCTTTGAAGTCTTTCATTGCCGAAATGTTGATATATTTGTTTCTAAAGAACAATGAATTGATACTAGACTTCTTCTACTTCTTGATCGTTGACTTCTAAGTGTATCTTTGGGCGGGTGTCCATTATTTCTTCACCTTCAGAAGATCCTTGGCGGAATACGCTAACCACCCCGTCAGAGCCATCGCCGGCTCGTTGAAGCCGTTGTTTCTCATGATGTTTGCAGTCTGGAATACGTTTAACTCCCTCTGCCAGGTTATCTATCTATTCGCTTCCGTCGCGGTCGTGTTTTTCATTGAGTAACTCTGTTAATATTATAATCCATTCTTTATTAGTGCATTGATATTTTAACATTGTTTCAATGATAATAATAAAATTCGATACAAAAAGTTTATTCAAGTCAGTCACAATCTTTATTTTCTTCATAGAGAAAATTGATGTTAATACATTATTTTATTTTTAGCTGATCTCGTGCTTGTTTGAACTTCAGCTAACCTTCGTTCTCAGAACTTAAAGAGCGATGTTTTTGTTAGTGTTGATTTGGAGTTCTGCAGGGATTAGTTCTCGGTCCTTGAATCATCTTATCTTTCTAGCTCGTTTTGGACATCTTAGATCTAATGCCGTTCATTTTGTCCATGACAGTCGTGAAAAACGTGTTTCGCTTCGTAGTGGTGATATTTGTTGATTTATTTCTCTACCGGATGTGTCTACATTTAATTCGACCTGTGACTGTGACCAACTGCCACCGTTGCAGTCCTGGATATCTTATTATATTTCTAAAAAACGCGTTGGATGTCAATACTTTGTTAATATACTAATTCTGGTTGAAATATGCTTTTATATCACGTGGGACTGTGATATCGTGTTTATATACTACTAATTCCATAACGGCTTATACAAAAGATTTATTATGTTTATACTCTCCAACATATTTGATATCGTTACATCGCCACACATTATAGTCCAAGTTTGTCTTGACTTTAAATTTGATAATGATACTTGTCTTTACTTTTCTTTATACTTTTTTATCTATCGTATCTACTCTAACCTCTTTGGATGAGTCGATCCTTAGGGCACACACTCTTTTTAACAGCCAGCTCATATTAAAGGAGTTAAAAAATAAGGGTTGACTTCATGAACACCAAAGATAGTGTAGGTAAGAGTATCTTCCATGAGCCCTCTGTACGTAGTATGACCCGCACTTTCCATGCGGTGACGTCATAGGCTGTACTCTAGGATCGTTCTAGGCGGGTGTACTTAAGGTGTTAAGTATCTAGCGGACCTTGGTCACGGGTATCGTATAGTATTATAAAGTGTTTGGCGTGATAAACTTCACGAGCGTGTAGTGGTTTAGGTTTGATGAATATAGAATCGAAAACAATGCGACTCACGAGTGGAAGCTTGAGAGTGGTGGACGCGAGCGGTCACGAGGAGAGAGACGTTACTCCTCTGCAGCACCAGAGTACACGGGGTCACTCCGAGGACTGTGACGGGATGCACCCGGGCGCACCAGTGCAGCTCCCAGTCACTCTGGCACCGGGGAGGACCGGTCAACCTCGTGGAGAGTGCCGAGTGTGTCGGTAAGTCAGCAACATATCAATGACATCCACCCAACCAGGGGGATGATACTCAGATTTTAGATTAATAGCCATATTATCGCTATCGCACTCGCCTTTTAACGTGTTATTCGTGTTTTTAATTTGTAAATTTGCAAACTCTGTCGCCTTTTAAACTTCATTCCAGACCCTCAACTGATTTTGCAAGTCTGCCCCTCCCCCTACTTTTGTCAGTTCTTTGGTAACACTATTCTTTTAATTTCCCTGCCGTGGAAGCTGACCAAAGACGATTTCCTATGAATTCCTCCCTCTCCTCCCCCAATAAGTAAGGGATAGATCCACCCCCGCTCCAAATGACACTTTGATTTCATTCCAATATAAAGTTTATTATTATTAGGTTGTTGATGCCTTTTCTAAAGATTGTTTCGAGTATATTGTGTAGTTGGAAATATCAATAAAACATCATTGTCAGGGGTAGGCTTCAATGAAGACCCGTACAAATTTTGTTCTCCTATACAATAATGTAGTATTTGCTTAGGTTAGTAGTAGACCTCGGGAACCAGCACCAGAACGCTGTGCCGTCATCGTGTGTTGCCCTCACGATCGCAACAATATAACCGAGGTTCCCCGAGATCTGTGTGTGGTCCGCTGATAGGCCTACTCTTGTTTTACACACTCCAATGCGGTTTGTCACTGTTTCTTAATTACGTATTATTATTTGTGAACATGGAATGACGCGCAACATTTCTGTGAATCGGTTTCCATACGTAATTCACTTTAAAAACAATAGGTTGACAAAATACTTTCCAATCTTATACCTTATGTGTTTGCTTATGCTGTTTTTGTTTTCAGGTGGTCTTTAATTTGTTTTTGTTGACTTATACATTTTATTGGAAGCAGAAATATCAAGCATATCGTCCGTGGTGGCTCGTACGATTAGGGCGCTAGTCCGAAGCATATCTCTACGAGGACGTGGGTTCGAATCCCGCATAGTGCATTCTTTTGTTATCGTCCTTCATCGTCATCTATCACCACTCATCGTCTCGTATCGTGTAGCATTAGTACATTGGAAAACGTTAAGCAATAAAAATCATCATCAGTATCTTTGTTTTTTGGTTGGCTTATCAAAATGATTGAGGGTAAAGATATCAAGGAAGTGCGCAAGAGAAGTGAAGGTCAATGCGTTTTCTAACCCAACCTTTGATTTCTTGACTATAATATGTTGGGGGGGGGAGGGGTTACAACGTATTGGGCTTCAGTGAGGCGTAGACATGTTGAGACTACATTTCAGTCGTTCGAGTACGATATTGATCCGCATTTCTTTCCCGAATAATTTGTTGAAACAATATTCTTATGTGTGAGACATTGTTCTTGTATTGTCGGCTAAAACTTGCGTTTCAAATATCGTTACATTCGGGCGTGAACCGTGTTCAGAAGCTCCACGTTGCTTGACAGATACACTGGTTGGACGTTGTGTAACGATTTCATTTAGTATCTTATCCTAACTCCTCTTTCGTTTACCGAGCAGATTCTCGGGTAGGCATTATATGCTTTGAAGTCTTTCATTGCCGAAATGTTGATATATTTGTTTCTAAAGAACAATGAATTGATACTAGACTTCTTCTACTTCTTGATTGTTGACTTCTTTGTGTATCTTTGGGCGGGTGTCCATTATTTCTTCACCTTCAGAAGATCCTTGGCGGAATACGCTAACCACCCCGTCAGAGCCATCGCCGGCTCGTTGAAGCCGTTGTTTCTCATGATATTTGCAGTCTGGAATACGTTTAACTCCCTCTGCCAGGTTATCTATCTATTCGCTTCCGTCGCGGTCGTGTTTTTCATTAAATAACTCTGTTAATATTAAAATCCATTCTTTATCAGTGCATAGCTATTTTAACATTGTTTCAATGATAATTGTATGAGCGAAGCGAAGACTTCAATTTGACTTTGTGTTTTTTTGTTTGTTTTTTACTTACGTTACCCCAAGAAAATTAGCTCGGGTGTTTTGTTTTTGTTAGTTTTTTTGTCTGTTTGTTCGCTCTCTACCAGGCAAACGGCATATGCGATCTTGATCAAAATTGGTGGGGACCTTCAAAATCTCTAAAGTTAGAGCTGTATTGTTTTTGGGTACAATCGAAGAAATACTTCTCATAAATATAGAACTTTTACGATTTTTAGTGCAATATTTTCGTGATATTTGGCAAACGGGTACTCTGATATTGATGAAACTTAATAAGAACGTTTAAAATCACTAAAATCATATATGTTATGATTTAAGGTACATTTGAAAATATATTTCTTATAGAAATCGTACTTTCACGATTTTTTTCCGGGCTTAAATACGATATTTTCGTGATATTTTGGCCGATTTTGACCAAACGGGTGGGGCTACAACGTTCATATTTTACATTAACATAAAGATTAATGGTGATGTAGTGCCTCTTGAAAAAAAAAGTTGAAAAAGTTGGCCAAAATTCATAGAAATAAGTGTTTTAATATAAGCCTTTTACAGGTGTATAATGAACAAGTAATATCAAGTCACGATAGAAAAAGTAAGAAGATTCCACATAAAAACAAAATCATTGGACAGAAATATTCCAAAAAAGCTTATCCATCAAGGCGACTGGAAAAAGCGTTCGCGAAGCTAGCTAGTAATATAATTGGATACACAAAGTTTATTCAAGTCAGTCACAATCTTTATGTTCTTCATAGAGAAAATTGATGTTAATACATTATTTTATTTTTAACTGATCTCGTGCGTGTTTGACCTTCAGCTAACCTTCGTTCTCAGAATTTACCAAGCGTTGTTTTTGTTAGTGTTGATTTGGAGTTCTGCAGGGATTAGTTCTCGGTCCTTGAATCGTCTTATCTTTCACCTCGTTTTTGACATCTTAGATCTAATGCCGTTCATTTTGTCCATGACAGTGTGTTTCGTTCCGTAGTGCTGATATTGTTGGTTTATTTCTCTACCGGATAAGAGGTGTCTACATTCAATTCGACCTGTGACTGTGACCAACGGCCACCGTTGCCGTCCTGGATATCTTATAATATTTCAAAATAACGCGATGCTTATCAATTATAGTCTGAAATACTTTGTCAATATACGAATTCTGGTTGCAATATGCTTTTATATCACGTGGGACTGTGATATCGTGTTTATATACTACTTATTCCATAACGGCTTATACAAAAGATTTATTATGTCTCTACTATCCAACATATTTGATATCGTTTCATCGCCACACATTATTGTCCACGTTTGTCTTGACTTTATCTTTGATAATGATACTTATGTTTACTTTACTTTATACTTAATAATCTATCTTATCTACTCTAACCTCTTTGGATTAGTCGATCTCTTAGGCTCACAAACTCTTTGGATGAGTCGATCTCTTAGGCTCACAAGCTCTTTGGATGAGTCGATCCTTAGGGCACACACTCTTTTTAACAGCCAGCTCATATTAAAGGGGTTGAAAAATAAGAGTTGACTTCATGGACTCCAAAATAGTATAGGTAAAAGTATCTTCCTTGAGCTCTCTGTACATAGTATGACCCGCACTTTACATGCGGTGACGTCATGGGCTGTACTCTAGGATCTTTCTAGGCGGGTGTACTTTAGGTGTTAAGTATCTAGCGGACCTTGGTCACGGGTATCGTATGGTATTATAAAGTGTTTGGCGTGATAAACTTCACGGGCGTGTCGTGGTTTAGGTTTGATGAATAAAGAATCGAAAACAATGCGACTCACGAGTGGAAGCTTGAGAGTGGTGGACGCGAGCGGTCACGAGGAGAGAGACGTTACTCCTCTGCAGCACCAGAGTACACGGGGACACTCCGAGGACTGTGACGGGATGCACCCGGGCGCACCAGTGCAGCTCCCAGTCACTCTGGCACCGGGGAGGGCAGGTCTGCAGCACCAGAGTAGACCTCAATCAAAATCAAAAAACTCAATCTAGTATAATCGTATTTTATTCAACGTATAACGGCCTCTTCAATTTTTGGCAGCCGTCTAGACTTAAGTTAAATGCTAATATGCTCCTGTCCCCCACTGAAAATCAGTTATATAACTGAGTGGGTGAAAGAGCATGAAGGAGCCTGGTCGCTGCAGCAAGATAGTACGGCACACGACGGTGCTGGTGGCCACAGCTGTGATGGCTGCCTGCTATGGCTACTGCCTTACTCTAAAAATGAAACAGTAGAACAAACGGCAGCCAGGAAATCACTCAATGTAGTTCGAATTAAGACTTCAATCTCTCGGGAATGTCCTGAACAGTCAGCTGCTAGAAGAGCCAACCACAAACGTCTAATGAAAGTTTCACGTGCAAGAGAACGTCTTGCAGAGACAACTGTTCTACAAGATCGAGAAGGTGTTCATCTTGAAGAGCTCGGTCAGCGATTAACGATTTTTCATTAAAACTGATGTTTGAATCACATATGAGTATAGCTTGAAATGGTCATCATGTTATGACTGTCAAGTAAAGTTTCCCGGCTTAAAACTTGTTTCTGGAGTATGCAGTGCGTGTAAGCGATCGCCTGGCCTCTTCGCGGCTTATAACAATATGCACTTAGGTATTGTCCCTAAGGAGCTTTCTTGTATATCCAGGATTGAAACCTGACTGATTATGGTGTGATTGATGAAAAAAGGTTATTAAAAGCAATGTCCCTTTAAAAGAAAATAATTTTAAAATTAAATATCAACAATCTAAAAATGCCTTTTCCCCTTTTTTCAGACTTGTGACTATGTCTGACTGTATATCATTCCTGAACGAGGTTAGGAGGGCAAGAGCTCCTACCAGCAATGGATTGTCCTCACGCCATGTGCCATCTTACGAGTTTTAAAATAAGCTTATATTATATGTTTAAATAAAACCTTCAAATAAAGAACAATGTATTTAAACATGTTTTAACAATATACTTTATGTTTCTGATGTTATTTCATTAAAATATTAATTTTAATTTGTTCCATTGAAAAATCAATCTTGTGAATTGATACATAATATGGACTTGATACTTCAATGAAATGCACTATAAACATGAAACTTGTTACAAAGTTAAACTTTAAAAATCGGTTTTCATCCTGTGTTTAACTATGAAAAAAATCCAAAACAAATGGAATAAAATTAGATTTTTTTACGTTTTTTGTTCTCTTTCCTTGGACATTTTGTTTAACTTTTTTGGACTTAAACTGGTTTTTTCCATTACCTCTTCGATAACTTATTCAAAGGTTATGTTAAAAATATATCTACGAATGATTTCTTGATAACGCTCTTCAATTATTTATGATTTGTGTTTTTTTAATTTATTTTGATCAAATTCCAACCAGACCCTTGTTCAAAAAATGTTATTTAAAACAATGTCCTCAAAAGAAAATAACTTTACAATTATATATCAAGAATCTAAAAATGCTTTTACCCCTTTTTTCAGACATGTGATAGTGTCTGGAGTGCGTATTAATTCATGAACGAGGTCAGAAGGGCAAAGAGCTCTACCGGCAATTTATTGTCCTCCGCCATGTGGACGGGTAAAAAACATTCCTCAGTAGTGTCCACTGATGTAGAATCCGGCACTGGTTTGTCCCCACGCAATGTGGCAGCCGAGTCAGCCATGACTGCAAACTTTTAGAAGTTTGTCCGTGATATGAGTCTTAAGATGGCGGAGAACTGCTGGCTCATCTGTTGTAGTGGTTGTTATTCAATGCCATCATGAACGATTGATCTAAACGAGTGCACGTGTCCTACAGATGTGAAGAAGAATGCGTAAGGGGCCAGTGTTTTATGTTTATTCTCTGCCTTTTGAGGCCCATTATCTAGCAATGACGTTCACAGTCTATTATTAGGAAGTTATAGTATACCTCAAGAAATCGAGAAGAGTGATTGATTGCAGTTACCAAGGAAAAGAAAACGATGGTGAGTAAAATGTTTGTCTTTGTTGCTTTTGTCGTATAAGTTATGTCGACCTTGGGATAATTGCGCAGTCCAGTGCCCCGCGTTTTAGTTTCGCCTATCATCGCGCGCAGCCTAGCCTAGACGAATCCTTGCGCGGGTAGCAGAAAACGAGGTAAATTGCGCTCTGCAGGCTCTGCACTTTTAAGTAGGCCAAGACGACACTTGCGAGTCGTTTTATCCTAGTATCACCGAGATGCCTGCAGTGACTGTCAGCGTCAACGAGACGCAGACCGTGCCTGTTATCGTAAACTGCGAGATTGAAGAGGCAGGAGAGATGCCTGCTGTGCCTGTTATCGTAAACGGCGAGATTAAAGTGGCAGGAGATACCAACAATGAAATGGCGAGATTGAAGAGGAAGGTGATACGAACAATGTCACACGATGATAATGACACGATGGAATGCGTGTAATCAGTGATTCAGTGATTCAGTGTTGTTTGACGTGTAAAGTTTTGCCGTGAAATCTGCGTAGGACGCAGGGAAAGAAAAAAGTGCTCATTTCGTCATTTGCACATCACATGTTAATTAATTATGAAGCCATATAATTTATTATCATCTTTAAATAACTATAAGTTGTCGTTAAAAGCCGACACGGGAATCGCAGAGGACTGCCCACGACCACTTGGGCACGATGGTGAGTGCGTCGGGGGAAATGAATGAAGGTCATGAATCCATTCTAGGACGAGGCCCAATTCTTCCACCGCGGGGTTGGTATCTGAAAATAGATAGGAAAAATGTTTGAGGTTTAAACGGACAAAACCATTAAAAACAAAATCCCCCAGTAAGAACAAGAGCCGCGAGTCTTGGCATGAATAAGTAAAGAATAATCCGTGTTAAGTGCTACAGCGTTGTTAGCCCTCCTGTGTTTCCATCAACAGATCTAGGTGAACTGGCACATTCTTACGTTGACAGTGTTGGAAAACGAAAACCGAAACAGCTCAACCCCTGCGGATAAACAACTTAATAATGGCCATCAGCCACCTCAATCCCAGAATAAGTATACTGATGTCAGGAAAGCAGGGCCACGTTTCACATTAAAAAGAGGTAAGGTCGTCGCCTTTGCATAATATAGGTGACAACTTACAAAATTATTTAATAAAGAGTATAGCAAGGGGGTACGTTAGTTTTCAAATACTTTTAGGGGTACTTGACCAAACAAATGTTTGAGAACCAATGGTCAAAAAAGTACTGAAAATCAGTAAATTATGACTGATAGTCGGTTAATTAGACTTTAAATACGAATTTATTTGTTTTATTTTATTTAAGTAAATTTGTACATATTGGACAATAGACGGCGGTGGCTGGACCCATTGCTCAACAAAGAACCACAAGACATCCACAGCCATCGTAAATCGTCAGATCAATAGCTGACGATCTATGTGGCATGCCCCTTTCATGATGGCTAGCTAACTCGGCTCTCGCTAGCTTCTCGGCGTGAAGGATAGGAGCTGAGCGTCTAGCGCTTGCTTGCTGACTACGCAAAGCTATGATGTCATTGGTATGGCCGCTGAAAAAATTTCGACTGATGTGTGTTCATTCCTCGCGTGCTGTTATTCCGATCGCGGATCGTACGTTCAGTGGTTAGAACGTTGTGAGCCTAGACCCTCCCAACTGAAATGAAGCGTGCGGCGCTACTAATTGGTTTCGAACGGGACGCATAAGCGTTGTTAACCTTAGTTGTAAGAGACTGTTCTCCGGTCGCTTGCTACTCTTGCAACAAGGGTACTTTTGTCGGCGACCTTGTGCATAGTGGCTGACTTTCAACTGTTGTTTGTCTCTGTTGTGGCAATTAGAATCTGTTTTAAAATCTTCTACGAATATTGAAATTGTGTTTTTCTGGTAGGGTGAGAAGTCAATTCGGAAACTTAACTCAAGTTGCGTTTGTATAACTGTATAGTTCTGGGTTACCCGCCAGAAAGGGATTAAGGAAAACTAGTGCACGTGCTTCTGCTTTCAAGTTAGAAATACATTCCACATCACATTGCTACTGCTGCTTGTTAAACTCGAAAGTTACGAGTGGACTTAGTTACAAAAAGAGGCGCGTAGACTTTATTTCAGCTGATACTAGTGATTGGGCCCTGATTAAGCGCAGACAAACTGCACAGCTGAGTCGTTACGCGTGAGTAGATGCGAAGGTGGTTTTCTATGTTTTAGTGACACATTGTACCTGTGGGTAGGTCGGCTAAAACTTACGTTTCCACTATACTTTACATTCGGGCTCCGTGAACCGTGCTTCAGAAGCTCCACGATGCTTGGACAGATACCACTGTTTAGACGTTTGTGTAAACGATTCATTTAGTAATCTAATACTAAATCCTCTTTACGTTTACCGAGCAGATTCTCGGGTTAGGCATATATGCTTTGCAGTTTTCATGCCGAAATGTTGATAATATTGTTTCGTAAAGAACAATGAATAATGATACTAGACTTATTCTACTTCTTGATCGTTGATCTTGTGTACTTGGGCGGTATCCATATTCTTCACCTTCAGAAGATCCTTGGCGGAATACGCTAACCTCCCCGTCAGAGCATCGCCGGCCCGGTCTCGTTGAAAGTCGTGTTTCTCATGAATTCTGCAGTCTGGAATACGTTTACTCCCTCTGCCAGGTCATCTTATCTATTTCGCTGTCCAGTCGCGGTCGTGTTTTCTGAGTAACTCTGTTACGATTATAATCCATATTTATCAGTTGCATTTGCATTTTAACATGTTTCAATTGATAATAATAAAATTCGATACACAACAGTTTATTTAAATAGTCCACAATCTTTTATGTGTAATAGAGAAAATTGATGTTACTACCTTATTTGTTTTTAACTGATTTAGTGCGGTTGACCGCCTTCAGATTACCTTGGTTATCAGAATTTACCAAGCGTTGTTTTATTAGTGTTGATTTGGAGTTCTGCAGGGATAAGTTCTCGGTCCTTGAATTGTACTTATATTTCTACCCTCGTTTTTGACATTCTTGGAAAAATGCCGGTCATTTGGTCATGGACAGTCCGTGAAAAACCGTGCTTCGTCGTAGTTACCTAGTGTGATATTTGTGGTTTATTTCTCTCGGATATGGACGTGTCTACATTCAATTCGACCTGTGACTGCCCTACGTGACCAACTGCCACCGTTGCTGTCCTGGATACCTTATAATATTTCAAAATAACGCGTATGCTTATCAATTATAGTCTAGAAATACTTTGTCCATATACTAATTCTTGTTGCCACAATATGCTTTATATCACGTGGGGGACTTGTGATATCGAGTTTATATACTACTGATTCCATAAACGTATACAAAAAGATTTCTTATTGTCTCTACTCTCCAACATCATTTGATATCGTTTGACATCGCCCACACTATATTGTCCAGTTGTCTTGATTGATCTTTGATAATGATAGTACTTATCTTGACTTTACTTTATACTTTACAATCTATCTTATCAACTCTAACCTCTTTGGATGAGTCGATCTCTTAGGCTCACAAGCTCTTTGAATGAGTCGATCTCTTAGGCTCAAAAACTCTTTGGATTAGTCGATCTCTTAGGCTCACAAGCTCTTTGGATGAGTCTATCTCTCAGGTTCACAAGCTCTTTGGATGAGTCGATCCTTAGGGCACACACTCTTTTTAACATCCAGCTCATATTAAAGGGGTTGAAAAATAAGGATTGACTTCATGAACTCCAAAGAAAGTATAGGTAAGAGTATCTTACTTAAGCTCTCTGTACATAGTATGACCCGCACTTTAAATGCAGTGACGTCATGGGATGTCCTCTAGGATCTTTCTAGGCGGGTGTACTTTAGATGTTAAGTATTAGCGGACCTTGGTCACGGGTATCGTATGGTATTATAAAGTGTTTGGCGTGATAAACTTCACGGGGCGTGTCGTGGCTTAGTTTGATGAATAAAGAATCGAAAACAATTTTTTCTGACTCCGTGTTTGGAAGCTGAGAAGTGGTGGAACGCAGCGAGTCACGAGGAGAGAGGGACCGTTACTCCTCTGCCACCACCAGAGTACACGGGGGGGACTCTCCGAGGACTGTGACGGATGCACCGGGCGCACCAGTGCAGCTCCCAGTCCACTCTGGCACCAGGGAGTGGCAGGTCTGCACGCACCAGAGTACATGCGTCACTCCGAGGACTGTGACGGGAGCCACCGGGCCGCACCAGTGCAGCACACAGTCACTCTGGCACTGGGGAGAGCAGGTCTGCAGCATCAGATTACACTGAATCAAAATCAAAAAACTCAATCTAGTATAAATATTATTTATTCAACGTATAACGGACTCTTCAATTTTTTGCAGCCGTCTAGACTTAAAGTTAAATGCTAATATGCTCCTGTCAGTCATCAGTTATATCAGTTATATAACTGAGTTGGTGAAAGAGCATGAAGGAGCCTGGTCGCTGCAGCAAGTAGTACGGCACACGACGGTGCTGGTGGCCACAGCTGTGATGGCTGCCTGCTATGGCTCCAGTGGGCCTAGACTTTAAGTCGGAAAAGCCATGGCAAATTGACGTGATTGTTAACCACAAGTGTTTTATTAAGTTTAAAATAGCCAGAGGGCGTGAACGTAACCATTGATGCAGAAGACACTTCCAGAAATCGAAGATATATGACCTAAACCACAAGCAACCACTAAGAAATTGTAGGACAGTTAGAGGACCGATGAACACTCCGCGACAGTCAAGTGTACGCAGAAGTTCCAAGCAAGACTTAACAACAAGAGTTATGTTTGGTGAGTGTTTTGGACAATCCACTTCTCGGAAGCACCCGCATCGTTCGCGTTAGGAGTTCTTACAGTTAGTCCCATACTTTAAAGCTTCAACTCGCCTTACCGAGAGAAACACCCCTTTGCCTTTCCTTTGGGACTACCTTCTTCGACCTCATGTCACCAAACTGGACTCCCACATAAAAGACAGCTGTGACCTTTGCAAAAACTCGGACCAAACTGGCCAAACCACTACCACAGGGGTGCTTAGTGGGCCACCTCGCACCATGATGTACCTCTCGGTCCCCCACAACATCCCCACCACTATAGGAAACTTTCTGCCTTGGAGACTACCTCAGAACTCGGAAACCGGGCACCATAACCAAGACACACCCTTCTTAATTAAAAATAGCATGCCATGGTTCTCCGATCTCAACAACTCGGTTCAAGGGGCTGCCCACAATACAAACAAAGGGAAAGGGCCATGGGCACAAAGAAAGGCTCCTCGTTTTGCGAAATTGTTGTAGTAAATGGAGAAGGAGTTAAGGAGTTAAGGAGTTCCTAGCCACGCACGACCACCAACCGCTGTGTTTCTACCGTTTCATTGACGACTTCTTCATGATATGGCCACATGGCCAAGATCTGCTAGACATCTTCCTCACAGACTTGAACGATGCCAGTGTGTTAAACTTCACGTGGGAATCTTCTCCCTCGTTTGTGGCCTTCCTCGATGTTGAAATCCCCTTGGAATCAGGTTTGTTGAGAACAGATGTCCACTTCAAGCCAACCAACAAAGAACTTTACCTACATCATGACAGTTGTCACCCTGCTAACACGAAGCGAGCCCTACAATTTTCATTGGCTGTGAGAGGCCGCCGTATCTGCTCCGACCCCAACAACCTCGCCAAGTATTGCGAATGCATTACTAACGCGTTTGTGGCTCGAGGCTACGACAAGACCACCATCCAACAAAGTATAAAAGGACCAGTCAGACAGACCACCTCTCCACCCAATGACATCATACCTCTGGTCACTCTGTGGCACCCAGGACTTCAGGCACTCAATGGCATTTTGAAGAGCAGCCTTCACATACTGATGTCCTCTACAAAAACCTAGAACCTGGTCAAGACCCTGACAAGAACGACTTTCAGACGCCCCCCCCCCCCTCTTACATCGCGGACCTAGTCGTTAAGAGAGACTGCCGTGAAAAGGACGCGCAAATAATGAACCAACTGGATCCTACCCTTGTCAAGGTGGTAATGGCTGCTTGACCTGCCAAATACACCAACCCTCCACCACCTCAGTGCTCAGGCCACAGGCAGGACATACCCCATTCGGCAATTAACCACCTGCGAAACCAGCAATCTAGTATACCAGCTCAAGTGCAACCAATGTCCAATGTCATCATTCTAGTCGTCATATCCATTCAAAGATTCCTGGATTTTCTCATCTTCTTTTAAATCGCGTTCAACATCAAGAACAGATAGTTGTTTAAGAATGTTTCCGCGAGCAGCAACCTACTGCTACCTGGTGGCATCAGAGTTAGCCACTTCGCAAGAAGCAGCGTTGACCGATGGACGTGAAAAGTGTTTTCAGTGTCTTATCGTCCATCTAGTTCAGTTTTTTGAGGAATCTGCGGATCAGTCATCATCATCATCATCATCATCATCATCAGAATCATCAAGAATTAAAGGTAAGGTGGATTTCACTTTGTACAAATTGTTCAAAGGCGAACTAGGCTCCTTCACTGGTCCTGAAATCTCTTTACCAATGAAGTAAAATACTATGCCTAATTCTTACGAGCACGACTGGTAACTTTTCCACTTCAAAACAAGGTTGGTAAGGAACTGGACAGGTTGACTAGAATCGTGGTTATAGAACCGGCTCAAATGAACGAGTCACCTAAACGTAAACGAATTTATCAGAAGCGGGCACCAAAAACGAAACCTTCGTCTACTGCAGATAAAAACACTGCGTCATCAAGGGAAACAGAAAAGGTTATTCCACTAGAACCAGCTTAAGCACCTCCATGTCCTTGGACATGCAATAAGAAATCTGACATCGATTCTTTGAGAGCTGGTTTATCAGTGATATGTACAGGAATGGAGGAGATACATGGTGAGCTTCTTAAACAATCTATACTAGACTTCACCCCAGAACTAGCAGGGTAGACAATCATG
>JAMZAV010007485.1:0-31632 GCA_024449915.1 Sweltsa coloradensis
TCTTTAAATTTTTCCTTTTTTCCCCATCAACCTTCCTAATTTCCCAAATTTATTCTCATGACCTGTTACTCCCGTAATTCATCCATTTCTCGCAGCATTTTTTTGTACATCCATTCATTTCCATCTTCCTTGTTCTCCCCAATCTCTCCTCTTGATCAAATCTGGCCGTCAGCACAGTGTCAGATGGTCCATCCCATGCAACATTCAACAAAACACTTTCCATCTTTTGCATTCGTGTTTTCAACTCGTCTACTTGCAATCGCATGAGCTCTTCACCATTAGCGCTGCTGGGCTTCTTTTTTATAAACATTCTATACACCTTCCTCCTCACGATTCTCTTTCGTATGACATTGCCTATCCGTATACTACGCTTTGACTTAGGCCCACTAGACAGCGATTTGCCAACGAACCTCTGCTTATCTTCAGTCACGCAAATATCCTCTGGCACAACATCAATAATTTCAAGTGTAGCCCTATGTGGTAGACCTAATTGTTCATTATTGTTCAAGGGGCGGAGTACACTACACTCTTTACAAGTCCACTCAACACTTTCCTTGGTTCCTAAAACATCTATAATGCACACAAACTGCACATATTTGACATTGTACGCCAGCACGCACTCCTTTTCCACATAACGAGCATTTCTTCCCCTGTGTCAATGTCATTATCAAAAACTTGGATTATAACTCCCAACTTGTCGCACCATTAATAGTAGCTCAACAATAAATTTTATTAAGAGTCTACCCACTCAGTTATACTAGGGAAACGCCAAAGTCGTTGTTGGACGAGTGAGTGAGCCATGTGTTGAGTACCCGGTAACATTTCTTTTCTTCCCCTTACCTTAGGCCTCCCTAGCCTATCATAGGCTACAGTGGAGCATTTTGGCCTAAACTATGGCCTAAACTTTTACACAACTCCCGGACCAACAATCTACCATTAAGCAAGACCCGGCAGTCACACGGAAATTAAGTTGAAGACTGCCAACAACAGCAACTTCCGGCACAGTGATTTCCACCAATACCCTATTATTTATACGAATATAATTATCAAACATAAATGCAAATGTTCCCGGGTACTCCACCACATGACTCGCTCACTCGTCTAATTACGACTTTGGCGTTTCCCTAGTCTAGTTGGCTAAAGTGCCCTTGTAGCCGAAATGTGGGAGACGTGGGTTCAATCCTCTGGTCGGAAAGATTTTGTAATTTCTAGATTGTATTTAAAAAATAATTAAACATGTTTTGAAATGCATATAACGCAGTGTAGTCCATCATCTGTGGCAATAGGGCCTACTATGGTAAACATAGCCAGTACGAAATACGTGAAAATATTGCAAGGTTTACTCAATCTACGAGCGGAATTTGGGGGTACCTTGACGTCCAACATTCGACAGACCTTGCATGGGCACGGCATTACACGGCCAGGCGAAAAAACAAACAAAAAATATATTTTCAAAATCTAAAACATTGTCGTTAAAGTAATTTCTAAACATTGGAAGTCTATTTTTCAGTTTATCATTTCTTGTAGGTTTAAATCGCAATGAATCTTGCTGATTTTGTTAGCAGTTCTCAATAAACTCGTACCGAATGTCTGTTTAAAATTTCAGCGCAATCTGTTTAGCGATTCGGCTGATTTTCAACGTACACACAACACACACACACACACACACACACACACACACACACACACACACACACACGCACGCACGCAGAAAAACAATTAGGGCCGTTTAAGTCGAATGGAAATCACTACGTTCGCTACGCTCACTCGTTCAATAACTGATTTTCAGTGGGGGACTATAAATCATAAGTATAAATAATAATATAATAAATAAGTATCCTTTAAGGAAGGTCTCTGCAAAAATTCAGCGACATCGCAATTTTTTCTCCAAACGTCAATATACGATCTTATTTGACAGGATTAAAACTCGTTGCCATGGTAACGTTACTTTTGTTAAAATGTAATTTCCATCTACACTACTTATCGGATCAAAATAAAATTAACCCTACAAAAAATGTAGCTCGTTTTTTTTTTTGTATTTTTGTATTTTTTTTTTTGTTTGTTTGTTTTTCTGTCTGTTTGTTCGCTCTCTAAAGGGCAAACGCCATATCCGATCTTGATGAAAATTTGACAGGACCTTCGAAATTTCTGAGCTTAGAGGTGTATTGTTTTTGTGTACAATCGAAGAAATATTTCTCATGAATATCGTACTTTTACGATTTTTTTTCGATTTTTAGTGCGATATTTTCGTGACATTTGGGCCGATTCTGACCAAAACGGGTAAGCCTACAACGTTCATATTTCCCATGGACATTAAAGTAATGGTAATGTATTGCTTTCTGAAAGAAAAAGTTGAAAAAGTTAGCCAGAATCTATAGAAATAAAGCTTTTAATATAAGATTTTTGATTTGTATAAGATATTTTCGTGCCATTTGAGCCAATTCTGACCAAACGGGTAGGGCTACAACGTTCATATTATACATGGACATTAAGGTTATGGTGATGAAGTACCTTTTGAAAGAAAAAGTTGAAAAAGTTAGCCAGAATCCATAGAAATAAAGCTTTTAATGCAAGTTTTTTACGGTAAATAATACCAATTGACAGAAAACAATAGAAACTTGACAACAATCACCTACAATGCGTAGGCAGCAAATCAAAGCACTTGCAAAAGTAAAGATTTCCCACGCAAACTAAAAACTTTAAAAAGCTCATCCATCAACGCGGCGGGACTTTAGCGTTTTCCTAGTGCTTAACATAATTAAGTAAGAATTAAATTTGAATGTACCTAGCATGGTAATTTCCTTGAATTTATTTTCAAAATTAAATAAGAAATAAATTCCATTTGAAGTATTTCAAATCCGTCAAAAAGGCCAAAAATACCGTAAGCCGATTTTAGATAAATATTAGATAAATCTGTGATACTAGAGGCGTACATTTATACATTATTGGATGAGCGTAGCGAGCGAAGCGAAGATTCCATTCTACTACACTGGAGAAAAAAATCCGGAATGTTTTTTTTTTTGTATTTTTGTCTGTTTGTCCACACGATTCCGGCTAAACCGATACTCCGATTGCGATGAAATTTTATGGAGGCCTTCGAAATCTCTGAACTTAGAACTGCCACGTTTTTGAGCGCAATCGAAAAATTATTTCTCATGAAAATCGCAATTTTACGATTTCTTTCAATTTTTAAAAAAATTTCTTCGACTTATAAGTCGAAGAAATTTTACACACGCTACAACTACACGCTTTATCCGATTTTAATGATTTTTGCACAGAACCTTTATTTTATGAATTAAGATATTCTTGTGGGAATTTGAGCGCAATTGAAAAAATATTTGTCATAAAAATCGAAATTTTACAGTTTTTTTTCTTTTTTTAAACAATTCTTTGACTTATAACACCTACATGCTTTATCCGATTGTAATGATTTTTTCGCAGAACCTTAATTTTATGAATTAATATATTAGTGTTAAATTTGAGCGCAATCGAGAAATTATTTCTTATAAAAATCGCAATTTTACGATTTTTTTAACAATTACGATTAATTAAAAAAAAATTAAGTTAATTTTTAATTTTAATTTAATTTAATTAAAAAAAATTTCAACTTAGTAATAATTTTTCCACAGAACAACAGAAAATTCGCATAACACATGGCAGCTCAATGTACCAATTACGCTCATCCAACAACGCAGCGGGACTTAAGCGTTTTCCTAGTTAGTTTAAACACAAAATTTTATTCTCTCTTCATGATATTTTATGTGTGCCGGAATGAGAAGGCGCCCAACTTCAAATCAGTCGTTCTATAGTTGGCTCCCTTTGTTCTCTCGACTCTAGTGGGTTTCTTCTTTGTTATTTCCAAGGTCTGTGTCGAACCACGGTTCAAGGCGCGAGGGTCAGGGCTACTCAATTACTGAAACTTTCTAGAAACACCTGTCATTACAAGATGTCGCTGCATGGGCTGATCGAGAGAGTGAGAGTTCAATAGTTTATATCTCGGCTCGGGGCGAAACTTTCGTCTTTGCCAAGGTCCATTTAGCTGTAACCACCCATTACAGCACAAACAATGGGACCAATAGGGAACTAGCCTTGGTCTCAAATTCACGTTTTTCACTTTTTATTATTTATAGAACACAGTTAAATAAACTTCACAAATGAAAGATTTTTTTAAAAAATCATCCCCTGGTAACTACGGGGTACAAAGTTATAGGGTTTTGAACCCCGCGCAAACGCTCGTTCTTGGTTCAACTGCGTTACGTAGCTTGCAGCATGCTCATCGTTGTAGTTTGTATAACACTACAAACAACAAACAACAAAAGCTCGACGAGGGGCCGTGCGCGGCAGCAAAGCCTAGAGGCAATCCAGGTGGACCGTGCTCATCAATAATCGGACTATTTTGACAACAACACGAACGATGACAAAGATGACGACCATGTGATTTTGACAGTGCGTCTACCCGACCTTGACTAGAAAGCGATTTATTTCTCATTAGTGGAGAAGAGCCACTGGTTATTTCTCTATGATACAGTCATTCAAGGCTGCGCTAGGCTAGGCCCTACGCCTATAGGCTGTGTCTTTGCCCTAGGTTAGGTAAACCAATTCTATAAAATGTCCATTTGGATGCCCTAGACACAGCCTAGCCTAGGTAGGGCTAGGCCGAGGCATTTCCTGTATCCTTAGCCAAGTTTTTTAGGTTGATGATGATGATATCATTTATATCATTGATGTTTGGTAGGGCTTTAGATTTTATATTTAAATATGCGCCTAGACCTGGGCGTAGTGATAGGCCTACCTCGGCCAAGGTCCTAAGGGCCTAGGTCTACCAAGAGGGCAAAGGCTACCACTGTAGAAACACCGGAGAAGATCATTTTATACACGTGCCAAAAGAACCAAACGACAAACAAGGCAAAAAGAATTGTTCAAAGCTGCAGCACGAGAATGTTTTGAGGAGGACGCCCCCTCTACAAATTCACTCTACTGTTGTGAAGACCACTTTGATGCAAGTAAATATTATTGGTCTACTAGCTTTTTAATTCACAAGTGAATTTCCTATAAGCTTCTGTTAGGCTCCGGCCAAATATTCTCGCAGCAAAATTTGCCTTGGGATTATAAGTCTAGGGCCTAAACCTAAGAGGCGTTTTCTCGCATGGGAGAATGTCACAAATTCAATTTTTTTTTAAATATTTCCCCGCGAGAAAATGAGTTACGTATTGGTCCTAGGCTTATAATAATCCCGAGGTAAATTAGAAGCTCATAGGAAACTAACCTGCGAAATAAAAAAGTACTAGTAGGTAGACCAATTAATATCATTTACATACATGAAAGTGGTATTCACAACGGTAAAGTGTATTTGCAGCGGTAGGCTAGAGGCCCTACGACTCCTGACATATTCTCGTCTTGTTGCGTTTAACCATTATTTTCACCTGTTAGTTTTTTTTGGCACATATATGAATACTTTCTCCGGTGTTTCTAGAGTGGTGTTTAAACCATCGGTACCTTACACCTTTTATAAAGCGCCATTTCTTTTAAATTCAATCAAAAGGATCATTGAGAAACGATAGCAGGAATGACAGCGGGCGCAGTGACGGCAACTGTCTGCTAGGATGTGTTTAACCCACCGCCGACTGGATGGTAGAATATCTACCATTTTTATCTAGATAGCGGGGCGCCTTTGGGTCTGCGCTAGGCTGCGGTCAGCAGTCTGACGTCACACTACTTTTCGTGTTGTCTTTGGCGGAAGCTAGATTCAAATTCAGCGTTAAATATTGAGAAAAGTATTAACCTTAGACAAAAAAAAAACTTTTATGTTATTTTTTTTAGATGTTATCTTGAACATATTCGATTTCTGGAATGAAGGCTAGTTCCCTACGTTTGTGCTGGTTTGTGCCGCAAACCGCATCGTTTGTGCTGTTACCGTTAAAAAGTTACCCGCACTTGAAAGTGGGTGGTTACAACTTAATGCCTAACTACCCATTCTTCTGATCGACTTGAAACTTTGCACGCGGTTAGTGCTACGTTTGTGCTGGTTTGTCTTTGCCATTCGCCATCACATCGAGAGGCGGTTTTATCCGATGACGTCATCTTGGGCACTAAATTGATTCTTTTTCACATCATCTTTAGAATAACGAATTATTTTTGTATACAATTGTGTGCAATTGCCAATAATAGATTAATGTTGGGTTTGTCCCAATCATAGCAGATTTTCTATATTAAATTATTATAAATCAGTCAGAAAATGAAAACCTATTTAGAAATTTTTGACTTTTTTCTCAATCATATTTTTGTTACATTTTTACAATCGTTTTATGGAAAAGTGGCGTTGCCCATGATTGATAAGTATCGATTCATATTATTTCGTTCTTGGTTAAATATGTAATGTAGGCCTACGTCGTGTTGAGAGCTTGTCCGCCTCGTCTCAAACAGCCGTAAATTGTATTTTTTATTCTTTATTCTACGGCAATGAAATTAAATAGATTCCGTTCTAATTAGGTTAAAAAATAGATAAATTGGTCTGACGCTCAAGTTTACACTCGCACGAAAAGTTGACGGTTGTGCTTAATGAAACGGTAATTTTATAATTACCTTCTATTTCGTATTCCAACTTTAAACACAAAACTCGTGAAGGTTTGTTTGTTTAACGGCCACAACGCGAATGATAAACATTTCACAACTAAGTGCGCTCTGGCCCCACGTCTGCACCGCTGTTTATACAATAATTATAATTGTTATTCGCGCTGGTTTTCGTCCGGGCGGCCGCTGGTAATGGAATTAAGCTCGGACTGGACAGGGCTAGCTTAACGCGCTAGTTTCACACGGGTGGACTCTACTGGAACGCGAGGTAATTGAGAACGAGGTGCTGTGCAAAGAAAACATGCGATGAATAATATAGGGATACGTGAAAATAGCATTTGCTATATACTAGTCACATATACATATTATTATATATATTTTGAAACAACTTTCATATAACCATTTGAATAAAAATAAGACATGATTTTACCCCCCAAAATTTTTTCTTTCTTGTTTCTTTTTATTGAATTTCTTCTGTATTCGAATTAAAAAAAATTAATGACATATATAAAAGTGTTTCATATATTTATCATGGAGTTTATCTATTGTGTAATGGTTTTATAGCTTTTAAGCCATTGTTAAAATTTGACAGGAATTAATCATTTTTATTTTTGATCTATTTGTTTACTGTTCATAACTAACCATCTCTTCACTCTGTGTATCATTCGTCATGCCATTTATTTGGGTGTTTGCAAAATGGTAACTATGCTGTATAAGACTAAAAATAAAAAATAAATACATATATATAAAAGTAACTTAATACTTAAGTTAATGAAGGTTGCTAAAATAATATACCAATATGCGAGACATGCATCCTTATATGCGTATGAAATTAAATATGATTATAATTATGACAATGCAATTATTCATGAACTTATTTATCAGGCAAAGGTTAAATTAGATTGAACCGTTGTAACAAACACTTTATATCAATCACGAACAAAGCAACAAGATAGCCCTAAACGTTTTGTCTGAGACCAGTTTGAAAGTTAATTAATTATCCAAAGATGTGACACCACATTGTGTCGTGCTTCAGACAGTTGCTTTCACTACTTCTTGACATCTTCTACCTCGAAGCTATTTCCAACTTCTTGAGGTTGAACAAACAGCAATGTCTAACGGTTTATGTACTACTGTTACAAAGAGAACCGCAGCTTTTCAACGCTTTGAGGAACCTTTCTCAACCTTTATAGGCCAATCAAATTAGCGAAGACACATTTACACCGTATATACCTCGAGTTTAATTTCGCCAGAAATGTTTGTTCTTGTCACGTTTGCAATCCTGGTTCGTAGATCTGAAACAAGTCTCAATTAACGCGCTGTTTATTTGCTGTGAATGAAACACCCCCATTATTTTTCCCGGGGTTGGTACACTGTAACTTAATTAACTCGCAGCACCTTGAGTTGACTATAACAACAAGGCGGTGGACTACTAGCGCTTCAAGCGGCCACTTCAAGCACTGGCCCTCTTAGCTTGCGCGTGTGTAGCGTGCGAAGTGCGCGGAAGACTTTGTTAGCGTCACCATTGAGCAAAGCTGCTTTGTGTCATTAAACTCAAACTCACAACTCTAATAGATGAATGGTTTTAAGACTGCACTTCCCGCGGCAGGGTCGCCATATCTCGCCCATGTTATTTGAATAAACCCTACTCTGCTAGAAGCTGACTCATCATGTGTCATACTGTGCACGAGATTCTTTACTAACATTTGATCTATACTTGCATGCCCTTAAGACGATTATTTATAAACAGTTAATAAAAAAAACAAAAAAAAAACACAAAACATGCATAAAATATGGTCAAAATTTAACTTTAATAAAAATCTGCGTGGAAACAGATTCAAAGGTATTAAACATTGAATACCATAGCATAAGAGCATATAGACCAGGAGCCAGAACCTGTGGATTTTTTTTTCGTTCACCCCACTTAACATCTCAAATCTGACTTGATCACGTGTTAGTATGCACCTTATGAAACAGCCCCAGGTAGTATGTCACTTCGAATTGTGGTATACGTTTTTTTTTAGAGGCCATTTTGTTTTTGAATGTGCAATCATTGAAACGCTTACTCTCTACTGTCTTTAAATTTACATAACTCGGGACTCGACTAACCGATTTTATTTTTTAAAACACCGATTTGTAGGTAACTATATGCTCTCCCTAATATATACAATCAATTTTTAATAAACATATGATTTCATTGTTAAAAAGTGCAGACACGGCAAACATAGTGTAAATAATTTCACTAAAATGTGATTCAAGCATAGATTCGACACATTTTTTTGATTGCTAGCAAGATGTTTTTATACTTGATTATGATTTAAAAAATATATTCACGAACTAAACTAATAAAAAGTGTAGATTTTTTGGAGTTTTAGAAGATAAGCGTTGAAGGATGAGCATTTTCAGTGGATTGAGCGCTATTTAACTATGTTTTTAATCCAACTTCATTTCGTCATTGTTAGCATAGAATTATAATTTGAAAGTAATTTCAACTAACAATACAAGCAAATGGTAAAATATAATGATACTAACAATGTGTTTTGAAGATATTTTTCATAATAGTCAATTTTACAGGATTTTCAGTTTCAAAAGTGAAAAAAGTGGAAAAGTGCGATTTTCACGTGATAAATTTATTTGGTTGCACTTAAATTCTTTGAAAGTCTAATATTAGAGATTTTAAAGGTTCTCTGAAAATTTCAGCCAATTCGTAGCAGTCGTTTGTCCCGGAAAGCAAAAAACGAACTCAAAAGTGTACAAATAATAGAAAAATATCTTAAAATTGATATTTGATGACACATCTTTACTTGTTTTGCAATAAATGACCTGTCATGTTGTAATATTTATATATTGTACTTTAAAGTGGTTTGACTATGATAGTATTGTATGATTATCTCGCAAAAATGTTCCATTGTTTGGCCAATTGGAACCGTTGTTCCAAGGATAGAGGCGGCTTTAAGCCTAACAATCGCGCAAAACGTGAAGAAAGCATACAAATTAGATAGAAGAAATAGATGGCCCCAAGTTGCGATCCTGTTACTTTCTTATTAATTGGATTAATTAAATTAATTATTAAATTAACCAAAACATATATTAAATAAAGAGACTACACTGTCGACATTGGTATCAAATTTCGATTAGGCACAATTTAACAAGAATAAAGATCCGAAAATGTATTCGAGTTAATTAATTGATTAATTTTCCAATTAATTACACTTTTTAAAAAATTCTTCTTAAGTCATATGTTTAATTATGTATACCTAAATGTCTACCGATTGGCCTAAGATGTTTCCACTTTAATAACATCTTGCCAATAAATTCGAAATGTTATGTGCCTAATCGAAATTATTGTAACTGATAGATTAATAGATTAGTGAATTTGAATAACAATTAGTCGTCAAAAGTTTGTTAATTACTAGGAGAATGGTGTGAAATCATTTAAAGAAAATAATAAATAGTTTGGAATTTCCGCTGTTTCACTAAAACATAAATTAGAAAAAATCGGACTGCTACTTTGGGCCCCTGTTAAGTTCCACTGCACTGTTAAAAAAGAATTATCTTGTATAAGAAGTCTAAGTTTCCTTGCTGTTTCCTAGCAACAATACAATGATGGGAAAATGTTTTTATTGTTATTATTAAATAAATAAAACAAATAAATTGTATATAGAGTCTACCCAGTCAGTTATATAACTGATTTTCAGTGGGGGACAGTAAATCAAAGCGACCAAGCCAACCCTGTGTTTTTAAGCATATGCCCGCTTTGAGGACATTATTAGTCAATGATAGCAGTTGTAATTGTTATTATTGTATATATATACATATTATTTTATTTTGAAATTGTTTAAATAATTGAAAATAAAGATGCACAACTCAATAAAGCTAGAAAAGGGCCATGAGGTTGATTTCGTATACAACACCGGCTTTTTATACCCATTGTAGACAGGTATTGTTAAGTAAATATAATTTAATTTTTTAAGTCTTATATTAAAACTTCGATTTTGATGCCTAACAGTTATTTAACGTTTTCTTTCAAAAGGGGTTTGTTACTACTTACACCATTTATCACTATTTATCGAGGCATATTCAAAATATTGTTGATCCCACATTTAAAATCTGTAAATCTGTAAATTAAATCTTTTCCCACTTAGAATGGCCCCGGGGCTCAAAACTAATGTCTGAGGTTTTGTGAAAGAGCGGAAAATTTCCGTAATTTCGTAATTTCTTTATATAATTTCGTACCTTTCTTCTAGTTATTTACAAACTTCTGATAGTTAATTGGTATTAAACTTCATTAATCTATTAATCTGTCAGTTTCAAGAATTTCACTTAGGGACATAGCATTTTGAATTTATTGACATGAACTGGGAAAATCTTAGGCCAATGAAAAGAGTTCTAGGTATATATAATTAAACGTAGGTCTAAAGTCGTAAAAAAATAAAAATTTAATTAATTATTAATAAATTATAATTGTAAAATAGGCTTTTATTTGATACCGATGTCAACAGTGTAGTCTCTTAATTCAATTTATATTTCGGTTAATTTATGAATTAATTTAATTAATCCAATTAATAAGGAAGTAACAGGATCGCAACTTGGGGCCATCTATTTCTTCTATCTAATTTGTATGCTTTCTTCACGATTTGCGCGATTGTTAGGCTTAAAGCCGCCTCTATCCTTGGAACAACGGTTCCAATTGGCCAAACAATGGAACATTTTTGCGCGATAATCATACAATACTATCATAGTCAAACCACTTTAAAGTACAATATATAAATATTACAACATGACAGGTCATTTATTGCAAAACAAGTAAAGATGTGTCATCAAATATCAATTTTAAGATATTTTCTATTATTTGTACACTTTTGAGTTCGTTTTTTGCTTTCCGGGACAAACGACTGCTACGAATTGGCTGAAATTTTCAGAGAACCTTTAAAATCTTTAATATTAGACTTTCAAAGAATTTAAGTGCAACCAAATAAATTTATAACGTGAAAATCGCACTTTTCCACTTTTTTCACTTTTGAAACTGAAAATCCTGTAAAATTGACTATTATGAAAAATATCTTCAAAACACATTGTTACTATCATTATATTTTACCATTTGCTTGTATTTTTGGTTGAAATTACTTTCAAATTATAATTCTATGCTAACAATGACGAAATGAAGTTGGATTAAAAACATAGTTAAATAGCGCTCAATCCACTACAAATGCTCATCCTTCAACGCGTATCATCTGAAACTCCAAAAAATCTATACTTTTTATTAGTTTAGTTCATGAATATATTTTTAAAATCATAATCAAGTATAAAAACATCTTGCTAGCAACCAAATAAATGTGTCGAATCTATGCTTGAATCACATTTTAGTGAAATTATTTACACTATTTTTGCCGTGTCTGCACTTTTTAACAATGAAATCAAATGTTTATTAAAAATTGATTGTTGCTATTAAAGAGAGCATGCAGTTACCTACAAATCGGTGTTTCATAAAATAAAATCGGTTAGCCGAGTCCCGAGTTATGTACATTTGAAGACAGTAGTGAGTAAGCTTTTCAATGATCGCACATTCAAAAACAAAATGGCCTCTAAAAAAAAACGTATACCACAATTCGAAGTGACATACTACCTGCGGCTGTTTCATAAGGTGCATACGAACACGTGGTCTAGTCAGATTTGAGATGTTAAGTGGGGTGAGCCAATTTCGTTAATATCGCTCCTACAGGAATTAGCTCCTGGTCTAATAGATCTAACTTTCATATTCAATTCCGAGTTTAATTTTCTGGCTCTATACGTTTTGGCAATCAATTTTTTTTCTGCGGGTTATGTTTTGTTCTCTTAATTCTTAGAGTGTAATATAGGTCTTCTAATAAGAAGTTGCAGATTAACACCTAAATACAGTTTCTAAAATTTAGAAATGTAACACTATGGCAGACATAATGCTCATTAAATGCCAATAACATTCCAAATGAAATGTTTAAAAGATCGAAAAGATGATTTATGTCGAGATCTGGATGAATGGTAAGTACTTGGTTGTGATTAAATGTGTAGAAGATGAAAGGGTTGCCGCTTTAGTATTGGTCTTGCAGAATGTGAGAATGCATTATAGTTCAAGAAGATTTTAGTCAACACAAATGTTCAGCAGTTTGGTACTCATTCGCAGTGGAGTTTAATGTGAAAGATCTGTGACATTCCGAATTTCTAGCGAATAAACAGTCACTTTTCCGAACGTAACAAAAGTTTTAAACACTTTTCCCACAGTCAAAATGCTAATGTTCGGATTTTTCCACTGGGAATTCGTAGGTAGACTCTCCATACAATTTGTTTTGATATATTTTTAAATACGAAATTATCCTTCCTGGACATTCCCTTCCATTTATCCACACACACCCAATAGCTAGTGTTGAACGGGACGAGTTGTCCCTTGGCAGTTTTCTCTCGAAACGATTGCTTTTAAATAATGCAGTTTGGATATACGTTTCGAGCACAAGGACGACATAAACCAGGCTTGTAAATACCTGGGAATCTATCAGCATCGCTTGCGGTGCACTCGTTTTACACGTTAACTGTGGAGAGAGAGAGAGAGAGAGAGAGAGAGAGAGATTTGCTATAGTAATAACAATGAATAACAACCTGTACCTCGGCGATCTCTAGGGTACGAAACTGTCAAACTGTCAATGTCTAAGCTATGGTTAGTTCCTATCGTTATCTTCTACCTCTTCTCTGTCCACCCACACGGCGTCACTTGTTTTAGTATTATTTTCTCTCACGATTCATCTAGCTCCTCGGCGGCATTTTCCGTCAATTTCGCCAAACTTTATTGGATATTTTTCATAGTTCCCTCTTCCAACCCCCGCTACATCCTCCCAATCGTGTCTCCTTTGAGCAATCATATTCTAGTTTGAAACCTTCCAGTTTAATAATAAATTATTCTTAGGAGAATGAGAATTGGCAAAAGTTACAAATTCATAATAATATAGATTTGTATTTATATGTAGATAGACAGACAACAGACAAGAGCCTTAACTTAAGTTAACAAAACTTTATTTTAAGCAGCAAGTTAGGAACTCTCCCCTAAGCTATAAATAAATCCCAAATCTCTGAGCTAAGTTTAATGTTTGTGCAAAGCAGTGCACCGCCTCCGGCTGTACCACATGGCTGATGACTTGGGTATAAAGGATCCTTCAAAGTTCCCACAACCAACAAATGTCAATACAACATCTGAGCGACTAAACAAAGCCAGTCACGCTGATATTGGAAACTCATTGTTGTCAATATCAGACTGACTTGATTTTCAATCAATGCGCATAAAAGATTTAGCACATCTTGATTGAACCGTCTGGGGTAGCTCATGCGTGAAGCAGGAGACTGATTCGGAGGTTGTGGGATCATATTCATCTAAAAGCGCTAAACACTAGAAAGTTGAAAAGTAAAATGAAAGAAGTGTCCCAACTTGTCGGACTCTGCTCGACATGAGAGAAGTGGAGAGAGAAGTCACCTTGAAGAGTTGATCGCGATTGGTATCTCTGTTGCCATTGAATAAACGCCACGCCCACGCGTTTGTCTTCCCGCTCAAAACACTTTCTCTTTTGCCCCAGTGTGAGGCCCGCTTAACAGTGCAATGCTATATTGTTTTCCATTAAAGTATACACAAAGAATAGTTTCTGTGACTGAGTGGGTAGACTCAAAATACGAATTTATTTACTCATTATAGACCATAGCCTCCCTGTATGCATCAGCTTTCTACCCGTCTGTCTTTAAGTCACGTCACGCGATAAAAACCGAACACGATCTCTGTTAAACATGCGTTGTTTGTTGACATCGCCCTTTAAAAAGGATGATGCACAATGTTTTATGTGACACAGTGGAGCAGGGCTAGTCCTTTAAAATGCTTATTTTTGTGTACTCGGCACCTCTCGCCAGTAGGTCTAAATCATGGATAATATTGGTGTGTTTGTTATTTTTCAAAAATCTGTAGTAAAAGTAGCTTCACTTGCTATTTTCGGTATTACCGTTGATAAATCGCAAATACTGAGGAGACCCGGCACCTCCACCAAAACCTTGGGAAATATGTTATAACTAGTGTTGGGACTTGAAAATTTTCAGAATTCAATTAAAAAAGATCAAAATTCAACCAAATTCAATTAAAATTTAAAAAGAATAAACCAATCAATGAGATATTGCATATAAGTATTACTTATTTCACTTGAGCCTTTATTATATGGTAAAATACAGTTCAAAGAACAGATAATTAACAAGCCTTGAATATTTCACGAAAATGTTTAATGAAATTTTTAAGTTTGTTTTCATAAAATTCCCACCACTATTAACCCGTCTGGGCCTGTTAAGGAGGTGAATTCAGGTTCACAATCCCCTTTAAAGACAAGAAAATGCTTCGGGAAAGTCGGTGATATAAAACCAAAATGCCACAGAAATAAGCAGCAGTAGTAGAAAAATAGAAATACGTTCGCGTTAATTTCTTATTTTATTAAGTTACTCTCTGACGACTAAGTGAAGCTAGGGAGTGAATCTCCCGTCTGTGCATCACCTTTCTGTGTGTCCGTCCGTCTGTGCGTGTGTCACGTCTCGCGATAAAACCAGAACGTTAATTCCAATTGACACGCGTCTTTTTGTTGACTTTGTTAAGGTCGAGTGTCGCTCATTCGCGGCCAAAACATACACCTCGGTATATGTTGTTTGTTTCTGGTCATTTATCAATTGTTACACACGTTTAAGAGGGTTTACCACCCTTTTGGCAGTTAGTTAATAGCGGTTCGCTCGGCCAAGAAGCATCCTACGTATATGCAATTTTGCAAACTTGTCAATAAAGCATACATGGACGTTCTTACAGTCATAGATTTTCAAAATTTTGTCTTGATCAGCAAGAAAAAATTCACGAATATAATCAATTTTGGACTTTTGAACAAAATTGAAATTCATGACATCTAATTTATTTTTTATAAATTATTTCAAAACAAATTTTAGGAATGTGTTACCATAGAGACCTTTATTTCCACTTTCGTGAGATATGTTCAAAATTTCTAACAACTGTGGTGTCATTCAGCCGAGCAAACAGCAAAATGCCTAAAACACAGGTGGTGAACGCTCTTAAGATATGTCATTACATCGAGATTTTTCTGCTCTCTCTCGTGAAGAATATATTTTTTACTTACAATATATATATATATATATTTAAACTTTGAAGACGCGTTTTGTTTAATTAAGAACAAAGTTTTTGCACTTTCAAAACAAAATTAAACGTTGTACGCCAAAAATTACATTGTTCACGAGGAAGAGTAGAAAAAATTTAATGTGTCTTTGTAATCATTGTCTATACTTATTTATTAGTGGTATCACTGTACATTTAGACGTACGGGACAGCGATATTGTCTTCAAATGCAGTTTCTTCTTTTAGCGAAGCCTTTCCCAAACAGCTGATATAGATATTCAACTAGTTGACGATGTGTACTCTACACTACTCACATTGACAGATACATTCCCGGTAACAACATGTCCATGCACTTGTCGAACTTGTTTACCCTTAATAGACACGAGATAAAATGTGCTACGAATCCCCGAGCTTTTAAACCGTTGTCCGCTGTCTGTACTTCACTTCCACCCCCGCCCTTAACAAAGCGCACAGTTTCATTACACGCACGTTCTATCATTACGAAACACATTAAGGTTTTAACTATTTAATTAAAATCTGTTCATTTCGTGAACAGTGATTAATTAAAAGTGAAGGGTTTTTTGTTTTTTAGAATAACTTGTGACCTTTCGTGCATTTCTCTCTTTGTTCGGTTGTAATTACTCCCCGAAACTGAAGGTGGGCACTGCTCTTCTTTGCCTGTGGTTGGATCAGTCTAGAATGGGCGTGTCCTTGAATTGTGTGTTCATCTCAACCGTAGGATAGTTAATTGCAAATCCATTGTATGATTGAGTGGGTAGACTCATTTTTTTAATTTCTTATTTTCTGTCCGTCTGTCTGCGTATATGTCACGTTTCACAATTAAAACCGAACATGACCTCCGTATGTTCTTTGTTGACATTGCCCGTCAACAAGGATGGTATAAAATGTTATTGGTGACTCAGGAGGACAGGGTTTGTCTTATTTAAAACGGCATTTTTTTAAACTTGGCAACTCCGCCAGTAGGTCTCAATTTTGGAATAATATTCTTGTGTGAGTTATATTTAAAAAATCTGTGGCTTAGGTAGCTTCGGCCTCTATTTTAGTACACTCGTATCAGTGTTTGGTTGATTTAATGCAAATATTGAGGGGAACCGGCACCTCCACCAAAACATTGAAAATAAATTATAATATTCCGCCTGGGCCCGGGGGAGAATACTACAGGGTATTGTAGGGGGCGAGTACAGGGTCCCCAACCACCTTTTTTGGTTGATTTGTATTAAGGGCGCGTCAACCGTTCGGTCATAATGCGCCACTCTAGCCTAGGAGATGAGTGGAGTAAAATCACATGCTGGTCATGGTCAGCCACGGGGAGGTAAGGGGGTTCTCATGTCGTAAACGTCATCGTCTTTGTCGTCATTTGTTTGTCATGGTCTTCGTCGTCGGGGAGTTCGTGAAGGGAAGTGGGAGAGGTCCCCGACTACGATCGCCAGAGCTCGTCTCTATAGTTTCGGAGAGTAAAGACAGAAAGTCTGTTTAATTTAAACTGCTAGTATAGTGCAAAGTAAGTACATAAACATTTAGTACTAGTATTCTTTATTATTATAAAAACTAAATTATTTATTTAATATTATTTTGTAATAATTTAATGAACTTGCTATTCTCATTGTTATAAAATAGCCTTATAATTTAATTTAATTCAATGTGATGTAAACCAAATTGTAACATTTGGTCGCTGTGTTTTGTAATCATGCATATTCGTGTTTTATTTGCTGTAGCCTAGCAAAATGTCATGAAAAGGTTGTTTAATTTGTCAGAGAAAGTCTGGGAAATGGGTGTAGGTAACTTTCTCGTAGGAACTCTCCCAATAAAATGCTGATACCGTTTGATCCGAGTTTGATAAGTACATAGGTAATCTCCAAATATATCGAGGTATAAAGCACAAGATGAAAACGAATAACAAAAATCAATTAAAATCTTTATTTACAAAGATTATTAGTTTAGCCACAGCAATGTCTACATGAACGGATAGAGATCGTTTTTTAAAAAAATCTGATAACATCATAATACCGTCCAACAACAAAAAAGGTAGAAATCGGCACGTACACAAAAAGTATTGTGGACTGCCTCCCACCTTTATGACGTAGTTAAATAAATTCTAGCTCTCTAAACATTTTTTTACAATAGATTCGTATTAGCCTCGAATTAGCTACCGTATGACGAACGATTGAAGTTGTTTATATTGCTAATCACGAACGCTATTGGTCAATAATCCTTACATGTACAGGATTATCAGTAAATCTGCGACGCACAACATATTCGTCAGCAACTAATGTAGATAATGTCACGCGTATACAGAGAGTTTTTATTATGTATCATATTATGTTTATTTAATTTAGAAGACTGCATTTTTTTATTTAACGTCTATCCTAAGTACATCACGTAATGTGATATACGCACGTTTCGCAGATAACCAGGCTTATACACATTCACATAGTGGTTGATCTATAAACAAATAATCAGTAGATTTCACCAACATAGGCCTATGTGTATAGCTGAAACATAAAGCGTGAGACTGATTCAGAAGGCCCCAGGTTCGAACCCGTCAAATGTAATCCTGACTGAAATATTTTTCCAAAGTTTTATTTATCCACTAATACGAATGAAAGGGAGTGAGCTCTCTTTTAAATACCCCCTTTGACATTCCCTCGTTATTACCATATCTCTAAAATCCCTGGTAGATGCTGAAGTGGCGTTAAATTGTGCCTAGAGGCACGGGAATTTTAAAAAACTTGATATATATTTATACTAGGTAAACGCTTAAGTCCCGCCGCGTTGATGGATGAGCTTTTTTGTAAGTTTTTAGTTTGCGTAGCACCACTTTTCCTTTGCAAGTGCTTTGTAAATTCATTGTAGGTGATTGTTGTCAAGTTTCTATTGTTACAGTCTTGTTAATTGTTATTGTAAACCTAAAAAAAACTCGTATTAAAACCTTAATTCCATGGATTCTGGATAACTTTTTCAACTTTTTTTTCAAAAAGCAATACTTTACCATAACCTTAATGTCCATGTGAAATATGAACGTTGTAGCCCCACCCGTTTGGTCAGAATCGGCCCAAATATCACGAAAATATAGCACTAAAAATCGAAAAAAAATCGTAAAAGTACGATATTCATGAGAAATATTTCTTCGATTGTACCCAAAAACAATACACCTCTAAGTTAAGAGATTTCGAAGGTACCCTCAAATTTTCATCAAAGATCGCATATGCCGTTTTCCCGGTAGAGGCAAACAAACGCAAACAGACAAAAATACAAAAAAAAAAAAAAAAAAAAAAAAAAAAAAAACACCCGAACTAAATTTGTTTGGGGTCAGTGACATTGAAGTCTTCGCTTCGCTCTTCCAATTATTTCAGCCTTTTTTCCACCATGAATCAGCACCGGCCTGCCAAGCTCGGCACCTCATCTTCTTCCTCATACTCTTTGTAACACTAGCTCGCTCCACTTTCCTGTCCTCCCACCATTTTTCTCTCTCTTCAACTACTACCCACTTCCATATAACCTCCTCCATATAACATCAACAAATTATTTATGGTTCAATAAATTCGTTTATTTCCAGAGTATTGTTTCTTTTAACTATGTATACAGTGCAACTGGCTTACAAAATGTTGGCGTTCTTTATGCTGATACTTTCTGCTTGTTATTTAACGGGATGTTTGGCTCGTGACGCTAGAAAGAAGTTTTCGTTGTATGTGGCTTATAAAGTCGGCTACAAAGTATAGTTGTGAGAGTCTGAGAAGGGGGGGGGGGGAGATTGACTGTTCAGTAGACCGTGTTGGATTTGTCTCGTCGGGGTCGTGTAGGTCTCAACGAACGAGGGTTTGTGAGGAGGAAACTTACGCCTCGCTTTCTCACGACCCAGTTACAACACACACTACTTTCACTTCCTCAAGGACTGAGTGGGTTTGTTAATTACCCATAGGATAATCTGTTTTTCAGTTTGGACTGATAATAGCTGATAATGATGATGACGCGGAAGCTGTAACACTTTCTCTAGGATAAAGCCGGTCATTATACCGAAGAAAAGCACAAAAGTTAATTTCGTCGAAAAATAAGTTGTTTGTAATGGTGCTATTTTAATTGGCATGTATTTTCTTAGCGTAATTAGGTCATGTATTTTTAATTTGTTTTTTCAACTCTGGGTGAAACACTTCTAACTTTCAGAAATACGAAACTCATTTCTGAGTTTTGTAATAAGTTTTTTGGTTGGGATCTGCAGGAGGAGGAAGTGGTGTAATTAACAAGTTCTAATTATCCAGGTTACATTTGATAAAACATTCCGTGATGTACATCGTCAATGAAATACCGTACATCAAATAGCAATCGTTGGATGTAGCTCATGCGTAATATTCGAGAGTTTCGTACAAGAGATCATTGATTCTAATCCCGGCAGCGGCAACTAAGAATCAAGTTTGTGTCACGAGGAGTTTCCTCATTAAAAGGGTAAATGCTGGAGTTTGAGTCTTCCAATATACCCTTTTAACATTAGGTTCGTTCATTTGTTCTGTCCGAGGCTGGTTATGAACTGTTCGGAACACAGCGGAAACGAGGCCTAGTACAGGAAGCTTGGGATTAAGAACGGATAAAAACATGTGTTCTGACCTTCAGAGATGAACGCCATCTGCAAAATGACGGTTTGTGCAGTCATTTATTTAAATTGAAAACAATGTTTAACATAAAAAGAGTATTTTGTGTAAAGTTTATGGCTAACGATGATTTGATTACCAAAATAACAGTTGGGTGAATCTTCAGTACGCATTTTAATAACAAACTTTCCCCATAAAATTCCCGCCGTACATTCCACTCTGTTTTATTCACTCCTCGTTTCTCGTCAGAACCGTTCGGACATGTTCGGTCTGTTCTAGAACAGGTGTCTGGAGAGAGATGAACACCACTCGAACATTTTTTTACAGTTGAACGACCATTTTCATGTTCTGATAGTTCCAAACAGTTCCGGATGGACAAAACCCGTCACCTAGTTAGCAGCCCGAAGAGAGAACTTGTCTCTGGATAAGTTTCCTGCTGACTAGATAACAGAGACAAGCTGTGTCGGCCCTATTTAACAACCGCCGAGAATCTATGCAGCAAATTAGCATCATTAGCAACTACTCGGAGCTGAAATGTTTCTGGCTAGCTTCAGATGATATTGTTACATGGAAGCCGCCCACGAAGAAAATATGTATTACTAGAATTAAATTAGCCTGGGGTAAATTAACTTTTTGTTGTAAGTTTTTATGTTTCCACGTAGCGACTGTATATTTAAATTTTAGTAGTTTTCAATGTCGTTTTTTCAGTCGTTAGAAAATCTACAAAGACTAATGGATTTGAGAGTGTTCAGAGTTATTTCCAGGTAGTCTGTATTATAATCGTGATTTTATTTTTAAGTGATAGGATTTTATTGAATTTATTTTATTGTGCTTGTAAAAAAAGCGAAAATTGACTATAGAAAGAAAAAACTAACAAAAGCAATAATTAATAAACCAAAGATTTAAGCCAATTAAAGAATGCATTTCATGAGTGAGAAATAGAATCATACTTATATTATTAGAAAATAATCTTATTAAAATATTGAAGATTCCTTCTTCGTTTTCATTCGAGCCGATGAGTGGTGAAAGATGACAATGAAGGACGATCATAAAAACCCTTGCCTTATGCGGGTCTCGAACCCACATCCTCAAAGAGCCACACGCTTCGGACCAGCGCCCTAATCGTATGTACCACCGCGGACGGCCTATTTATTCCTACTTATATTTTGACTACACTTCTGAGATGGTTTCTCTTCGGTGCAAGTACGACATCAAGGTCACCGTTCACACATCAAGATATATTGCAACTATTGACTGATTTAAGTTCGAGTTAAAACATAAATGTTAGCCTGAGCGGGCTAGACCCGGGGTCTTTTCCACTGGACTCTAAAGAGCCACACTTGGTATTAAAATCTCTTCTGAATTCTAGACCACGCGTCAACTTTCACAAACACAATCTGTTCATGTATTTCCGCTTCATTTGCAGAACAGCTGATGTAAAACGTATAAGATCGATCGGCGACTGAGTGAAAGCAAAAGAATATACACAAAGAAAGTTAAAACAACGTGCTATGATTGGAGCATTGTTTAAAATGAAACAGCAAAATGGAATGAATAAATGAAAAAATATAGGAGAGTTGATTCACAAAAGAATTGAACGACAGAGACTTTGATAAAAGAAGAAATGCTTGATTACACAACGTAAGATAATTGAAAATGAAAGGGAACCAGAAATACGTTATTTATTAAAGTTCGTAATTCAAATGACTTGAGACGGACTCAAAACTCTTGTCATGTGGAAGGATTTAACGAAATATGGCAACGTCTCTTGGGGATGTAAGAGTTGGGTCTTACTAAGCGAGGTCAAACTTCGGTTCCGAGTAAGATAGTGAACATCAAGGCATTTATAGGTGATTGATTGTGAAAATAATCCACTCCACAATGGACCGGCGGGATGAAACGAGAAGAGGAGGCGACTCCCTCTGTGTCCAACTCACTTAAAGTGAAGTAATTACGTATAGTAATGTCTGTAGTGCTTAAAATATTTTACATTAATACTATTTTTTATTTACTAATATACCTTTATCATTTACACGCACCAGCACGAGTGTACCCAAAAGAGGAAGCGAATATAAAGCAACAAATCGTTGCAAATGGATGTAAAAAAGGAATTTAATGGCGATCTTTGTTGGTTTTGGTGGAGGTGCCGGGTAGCCTCTCACTTAAGAAGGTTCGTAGCCTCTTCGCGCGTAAAGTTCAGTTACGTTGTATGTGTCGCGTCACGAATTTCTCAACTTTTGGAGTGGACTCACCACTCCCCCCTTACCCCCCAGGGTCACGAAAAACATTCTGTTTCATTGTCGAAGGTCAATGCTAACAACCAATCGGACTCCGTATTCGGTTTGTATCGTTAGTTGTGACACACGCACCTACAGACGGACATAAAAGTGATGCGTATAGGGGAGCTAAACTCCCTTAATTATTAAGTCAGCATTACATGCAATCATTTTATTAATTATATTTAGGGGGTGATAGCGCATCCCTTCTAAAATAAATCATTTTTAGATAGTTTTTCTGTGTTTTTAAATAATCTTTTCACTTCTTTACTAACACTATTGCTGTTTTTGGAGATCGATGTAATCGTTATGTTCTAGCGTTTACCAAGAGAATAGTATAGGACTTAGTTTTTTATGGCAGTTGATCGAAATTTTGCTCAGTTGTGACGGAAGAGAAATGTTGGAATCCATAGTTACACTTTTTGGATGAGCGTAGCGAGCGTAGCGAGCGAAGCGAAGATTCCATTTCACTACACTGGAGAAAAAATCCGGAATGTTTTTTTTTTTTTTTTTTTTTTTTTTTTTTTTCTTTCTTTCTGTATTTTTGTGTGTTTGTTAACACGATTCCGGCTAAACCGATACTCCGATTGCGATGAAATTTTATGGAGACCTTCGAAATCTCTGAACTTAGAACTGCCACGTTTTTGAGCGCAAAACGGGAAATTTTTTCTCATAAAAAACGCAATTTTACGATTTTTTTCGATTTTTAAAAAATTTCTTCGACTTATAACACCTACATGCTTTATCCGATTGTAATGATTTTTTTACAGAACCTTAATTTTATGAATTAAGATATTTGTGTGAAATTTGAGCGTAATCGAAAAATTATTTCCCATGAAAATCAAAATTTTACGGGTTTTTTTTTTTTCTAAAACAATTCTTTGACTTATAACACCTACATGCTTTATCTTATTGTAATGATTTTTTCACAGAACCTTAATTTCGTGAATTAATATATTCGTGTTAAATTGAGCCCAAACGAATAATTATTTCTTATACAAATTGCAATTTTACGATTTTTTTCTTTTTAAAAAATTACGATTAATTAAAAAAATTAAGTTAATTTTTTATTTTATTTTATTTAATTATAAAAATTAAGTTAATTTTTTATTTAATTTAATTTAATTTAAAAAAATCTTCGATTAAGTAATGATTTTTTCACAGACAACAGAAAATCCGCGTAACACATGGCATCTCAATGCACCATATACGCTCATCCAACAACGCGGCGGGACTTAAGCGTTTTCCTAGTCTTATGACTTAGGTTTGCGATATAAACACATGAATTTAAAGGTGTGTGATTTTCTTTTGAGGTTTAAGAATTCAAAAATTTTGTGGATTCGTTAACAATTAACAAAAGCTGACCATATTCTTGCTTGATAACCATAAAACGTGTCATATATTTGAAACTTCAACGGAACGAATTGCTATTTGCAAGAATTGCCAAATGCCTTTATGGATGTCTTCATGAACGATTTTATGAACTTTAAATTAGATGTAAATATCGAGTTTTTTGCTTTCTCAAATTTCATTGATCGGGAAACACTCCCGTAGGTGTAATTGATTTCATGTAAATCAATCATGTAAATGTATCTCAGCGGAGTAATAAATATCGCGTGTCCTACCTCAATGGGTATCATGATGAATGTGACAATGAGGTCGGCGATGGCCAGGTGAGTGACGAGGAGGATGATCTGCGACTTGCGGTTGCTCTTCCTGAGGAGGGCGACGAACACGGTGACGTTGCCGATACACGCCATCACGAAGAGGATGCAGTAGACGACGATCACGACGGTCGCGTCTTCGTCGTCGTCGTCGTCGGGCGGCGCGGCGGACGAGTTGGCGCTGGCGTTGAGGAGAGTCATCAGTGACGACGGGTCGGGGGTGACGGCTCTCGAGAGCAGGGTCATGGCGACGTATCCAAGTGCACACGACGAGCAGAGAGCTAGCTTCAAACTAGGTCCACTTTGAGATCTAAAGTTTGAAACAGATCTCGCGGTATATACGATTAGATTTTTAGAAATTGGCACAGAAACAACACACTCTTTTTTTTATATAATGTTGTCAATTTACGCTTTAAAGAACAACACTCGTTTTACAACTGTAAACGTCCACAATACGTTCAAGATAATAAACACGAACAATAAAAGTATTTTCGTTGCACAATTACAATTTAGTTAGAGATTAAGACTTGTACAGATTTTAATTTTTGTAGTGTAATTACTTTTAAAAATTTATTAAATTTTGTTTAACCAGGGACATAATAAGAGATTTGAAAAGTTTCATAGTTCACTCTCTTCTCTACAATGTACGCTGATTTTAGTTTATTTATCTACTTAAAAAATACAAAATAATATAAATATATAATTTACTACATTTTACATTTTTTCTATTTCTCCTAAATATATTTATATTACATGTTTTTTTGTGATTTTATAACGGTTTTGAAAAATTTAAATCGTAAATATTAAATCTGTGTATTAGTTATTTAAGAATCTCGTCGTAAAAGTTGTTTCTAAAATCAACCTTTAGAGTTTCATTCAAGTCGCGGGTATGTCCGTGAGCGTCGCGCGTCGCGGTTGCCGTGGCTGGCATTCACCGTCGAGTGAGGCGTCGCGACGCCCGTTCATTGAAGCGTCGTGTGGTGACTGGCGCATGCGCGGTGGCCGGCACTTGTTGCGCGTCTGTCCTGTTACACACGGTAGGCAGACTCTCTTCTCTCGCTCCACGATGCCCGTGATAGACGCAGCGTTAGCCCCTCCGTCAGGGACCGGGGTAGAATTGGCCCAGAGCATGGCTCTGCTAATCGTAAAAGGCGATTCAAGTTAAAAAGTCTACCTAGCAAACATCAGCTAGAAGAAGGGTAATATATAACTCCACGAATCTAGAGGCGAGCTCTGGCAATCGTCGTCGGGGCACTTGTCCCTTTCCCTTGACGACCCCTTTACGACGATGACGACAATGACACCAACGAAAAGATGACAAAGACAATGACGACCACGACGTTAGAACCCCCTTTCCTCCCCTTACCCGTGGCTGGTTCTGACCAGCATGGGCCCCTCCCCCCCCCCCCACCCCCCTAGGTTAGAGTGGAGCATTATGACCTTAACGGTTGACGCGTCCTTAATCCAAATAAACAAAAAAAAAATTCGCCTGGCATTCGTGTGTGTGTTGTTTATTTAGAAGGAGGGGGAATTGTTTAAAATACTTTGTTAAAAACTAATTGTAACCAGAAATTTGTTTATGAAAACAAAAAAAACAAAATATATATGTTGTAGCAAAGTGTGCAAAATGCTCGTATCGACAGAAAGACAACTTCCAATCGCAAAGGGCTGAAATGTTGTTTAGTATGTCAATATATTATATGCAGTGAATCATATTGTCTGGTAACATCGTTAATGTTGGGTATTTTAAAAACTTTGTTTGAAACGGGTTATTGTTAAATTGTAAATTTAATGCACTCTTTTCTTCAATATACCTTTTTATATTTATTATTTAATGTATCAATCTTCATTATGGAAACAATTTGTACGCAGTTATTCTTAACTGAAAGTGGCCCACCAACGATCAATACTTCGCGTATTGCCTGAGAAGTAAACAACTTACTTCCACGGTACGATGTATTGCCTTTTACTAGGAAGCTTCGCAAACGCTTTTTTTAGTCGCGTTGAGGGATGAGCTTTTTTAAGGTTTTAGTTTGCGTGGGACATCTTTACTTTTGCAAGTGCTTTGCTTTGCTGTCTATGCATTGTTGGTGATTGTGGTCAAGTTTTTATTGTTACTTGTCAATTGTTATTATTTACCAGTGGCGACTCGTGCTATTGTGCGCTGGTGCTGTAGCACCACCACCATAAATCATCCATCTCCATTAAACTGATTTTTTTGATAAGTTCAATGTGTATGTATTGTAAAATTAAGTATTCAAAATTATCCTCGGCTGCAGAGATGGCGCTGATGGTCTACTTTTTCATATCGCGTACTACATGGTGGTGATGGTTTTGAACCATGGCATATATAGAAAGCTGCGATGTGCTCCGCACCGAATTCGACGACTTTTAAGCCCTTTTAGCACGCAACGACAGGGAACAACACGGGCAACCCTTGCAATCACTTCACTCGTCAGTCTCAACCAACTGTGGTCTACAGCAGTCGCTGTAGGTAATTGTTGTTAAATTTAAATTGATTGCAGTTCAATTGATATTTAATTATTTTTTATTTGTGTGGAGGAGGTGGGTATTGTGACAACCTCACACACCCCTCCTCCCTGTCACACATAACCCATATGCATGATTTACGTTTGTTGTATATTAGCACCACCTGTTCTAATGTCCACAAGCCGCCACTGTTATTTACCGTAAAAAACTTATATTAAAAGCTTTATTTCTATGGATTCTGGTTTCAACTTTTTCTTTCAAAAGGTACTACATCACCATAACCTTAATGTCCATGTATAATATGAACGTTGTAGCCCCACCTGTTTGGTCAGAATCGACCCAAATGGCACGAAAATATCGCACTAAAAATCGAAAAAAATCGTAAAAGTACGATATTCATGAGAAATATTTCTTCAATTGTACCCAAAAACACTACACCTCTAAGTTCATAGATTTCGAAGGTACCCTCTAATTTTTATCAAGATCGGATATGCCGTTTGCCCGGTAGAGAGCAAACAAACAGACAAAAAAAAAAAAAAAAAAAAAAAAACACCCGAGCTAAATTTTTTGGGGGTCAGTGAAATTGAAGTCTTCGCTTCGCTCATCCAATAATACGGGAATAGTGGAGCGTTTTCAAGACAAGTTCTCAAGGCAAAATAACATTTTACATTCAACACTCAGAATCCTTCAAAACCCTGGTTGTGGTCTAGACTTTAGAGGCGTAGAGGCTCGTTTAACACGTATTGTTAAGAACGCCACACAGTGATTCATATTCCTAGTTTAACACCGAGTTTTCCTCGTGCCTGCAGGAGGAAACAAGGGACACTATCGCTTCATAGCGGAATACTGAGAACTAGACTAAGAGGCATACGCCCACCTGTTTACTGAAATGCGTGGTGAAGCTCGTCAGTCTACGAAAATACTGATAAATGTGAGGAATTTTGCGCTGAATGCTGGTGAAGGTACATTTGCGAGAAATTTTTAGATAAATATAATCTAAAATTCTCATGGACGTTAAAAAAAAATCTAGATACAATTGCAAATAACAACTCGTTGTATTGATACATGGTTCGAATGTCGATATCTGAATTACTCCCACATCGTTATCGTATCGAATTGTTGATAGTTTCTCCCGCTCTCTACTTATCTTGCTGTGTGTGTGTGTAATATATTACATAACAATGTATCATGTAGTACTTTTGTTGGAAAAAGACTTACAATTTTCGTTTCTTTTTTAATTTTTTGATTTTTTGATTTTTCTTAACCTACTATTCTTTTTTCCTTTTTATATTAGCTTCTTATTAATCTCATTTAATTAATACCATTTTGAATTTGTTACCAAAATTATTGTGTTATTAATACATTATTGTTGTTACGTTACTATTTCAAACTTAACTTAACTTTAGTTCATTGTTGTGTCTGCACTTATGTTATTAGATTTATTTAGTAGTCCTTTGTAAACCAGTTTTGTAACTGAATAGGATATAGACGTTAAATTAATAAATAAATAAAATTAGATGAGACAGGTAGGCCTATAGAGTATATTTTGTAAACACAACCCAGCGTAATGGATCGTACCTGCGCCCCAAGTGCTATTTACCAGAAGCCGCAGTAGCTCCCAACTATGTTGTAATGTATACCCTACTTAAATAAACCCAATAGAGGAATAAAGCTTAAGAAATAGTCCGTATTTAGAACTATTGCCATCATGATGCTTGAGGGTGGATATCGACCAGCTGAGTGTGTTTGTAAGACAACACTACTAGAGCAAGGGCAGATGAGCCATCTGGCTCACCTTGTGTCGCGACAGAAGCCGCCTCCTAGCAGTTTGACTTATTTGCTGGTGGATGGCGGTCGGATATCTGAAAATAACAAACCCATACTAGCTAGGCGGATTAGCCTAACAATTAGGGGTTTTGTGGTAGAGGCTGAATTTTGGACTGTATACTCAGAACAACATTATAAGAAAATTGCCCCGAGGAGCCATGAAAAATCCATCCGGTTAAGGGGGTGGAAGGGGGTGAAAAAATGGCATTTTTCAAATATTAAAAAATCAAAAATCAAACTAAATTTGATCCTAAGATTACAAAATTATTACATATTGTAGATAAAAGTCCAAATTTTTATAAAAAAAATATATATCACCATATATGTATATATACCAATTTTGCACCCTTTGTCTTTTTTTCACAAATTTACCCACTGTGCTGGGAGGATTAGCCTACCAGTTACGGGTTAAGTGATAGGGCTGTGAATTTTGTCTAAAACACTCAGAAGAATGATCTCAAAAAATTGGCCCGAGGAGCCCTAAAAAAAGTTGCTTGCTTAAAGGAGAAAGAGGGGGTGTACTAAAAGGGGTTGATAAAACTAAAATAAAGAAATCCGTATTCAAATATTATATTTACAACGCCATATTAATTTTGTATTGTAGATTAAGGTCTAAACTTTAATTAAAAAAATTAAAATTTCACCATATATGTAAATCTGATCAGATTATGCGCCCTTTTCCCATTTTCATAAATTTCCTCAATATTACGAAAGTGTATCGTGCGGACCACTTTTTTTGTCACAAATTCTACTAATATTACGAATTAGGACGAAAACAAAATTTTGTGATGCTTTGGGTACATTTTTACTGAATGGACTTTGATCTCATTTTAAAAAATTCACTCAATTTTAACGAAGTGTATCGTGTGACCACTCGTTTTGTTCAAAATTATGCCAATAGTAAGAAAAAGGATAAAAAAAGTTTTTAAACACCTTAAGTACAGTTTCACTCAATGGACTTTGACCCCATTTTCAAAGTTTACTCAATATTAACGAAAGTCTATCATGTGATGACTCGTTTTGTCTCAAATTATCCTAATAATACGAATTAGGACGAAAATAAGATTTTGTCATACACTTTGTCATACATATTTTTTGAAAATGGGGTCAAAGTCCATTGAGTGAAACTGTACCTAAGGTGTTAAAAAACTTTTTTATCCTTTTTCTTACTATTGGCATAATTTTGAACAAAACGAGTGGTCACACGATACACTTTCGTTAAAATTGAGTGAATTTGTTAAAATGAGATCAAAGTCCATTGAGTAAAAATGTACCCAAAGCATCACAAAATCTTGTTTTCGTCCTAATTCGTAATATTAGGAGAATTTGTGACAAAAAGAGTTACTTTCGTAATATTGAGGAAATTTATGAAAATGGGAAAAGGGCGCATAATCTGATCAGATTTACATATATGGTGAAATTTTAATTTTTTAAATTAAAGTTTAGACCTTAATCTACAATACACATTAATATGGCGTTGTAAATATAATATTTGAATACGGATTTCTTTATTTTAGTTTTATCAACCCCTTTTAGTACACCCCCCCTTTCTCCTATAAGCAAGCAACTTTTTTTAGGGCTCCTCGGGCCAATTTTTTGAGATCATTCTTCTGAGTGTTTTAGACAAAATTCACGGCCCTATCACTTAACCCGTAACTGGTAGGCTAATCCTCCAGCAGAGTGGGTAAATTTGTGAAAAAAAGACAAAGGGTGCAAATCTAATTATATATACATATATGGTGATATATTATTTTTTTATTAAAATTTGGACTTTTATCTAAAAAATGTAATAATTTTGTAATCTTAGGATCAAATTTAATTTGATTTTTGAATTTTTTAATATTTGAAAAATGCCATTTTTTCACCCCCTTCCACCCCCTTAACCGGATGGATTTTTTCATGGCTCCTCGAACAATTTTCTTATAATGTTGTTCTGAGTATACAATCCAAAATTCAGCCCTCTACCACAAAACCCCTAATTGTTCTTGTATTTTCCTTTAATCCGCTTGACTATAAACCCAGAAGCAATCCAATCGTTTTGATTGTGAACGTTTTCGTTCACGCTTCGAATGTAATATTAAATATCTAGGTCGTTCGCACAACAAAAATCATTTGGTGATTGAATGTCGTTGTGTTTTATGTTTTATTTTCTTCGTTCTTGATGTATTTTTTTTAGAACGAAAATATTGCTGCAAATATGAGCTGGAAATTGACTTTTATTTGGGATGTTAGTGTGGCGCTAGTCAGAGATAAAAACACAAAGATGGCGACAACATTTTGGCGAGATAATTATATTAATAATGTTTACACTTTCAAAGCAGGTGGTTTTAATAATGTCAAAGTTTTGGGCTTTCCAATGTTTTGTATTTAGTCGTAAATGAAAACATTTATTTTTGTTTTAATTGCTTTTAATGTTACTCATAAACACCCCTTTAATAAGGAAGTAATCCAATAAATGTACCTACTTTAAATGTTTTCTTACAACAATATGCGAGTTTCACACAGTAGTATCTCTTGCATACCGTGTTGCACTCTGATTCGGGAGGTCACGGGTTCGAATCCCGCTGCAGGCAATCCTGAATGAGATTTAGTCCGAGGTTTGCTTCAAGGTAGTGAGTCCTCTTCAACAGCCCTGTACATTCCTCACACAATTATTGTCCACACCTGAAGAGAGGTACACATTGCACTCTGGGCACGCTCACCACGATTTGGGTTTGTTTACACAAGTATCGTTGAATTATCAAGCATCGACTATTGCATAGTTGAGTGTCATTGTTGAGCACTTGAAATGTAGCCAATTTGTTATTTATTATATTAGTAACATCATATTCTAACAAGTTATGTTACAATGGCGTAGGTAAACTATATATGGGCTGATATAACAATTTGTTTTACTAAACAAATAGTACTACATGGACTAAATTAATGCATTATTGATTATGATTCATAAATGATAAGCATCAACTAGTTAATTCCAAACAATAATAGTGTATACAAACATTGCTCATATGATTTTGCCAACATATTAAAAATTT